>RPOG01005628.1:0-22640 GCA_008086565.1 Thalassoma bifasciatum | reverse complement strand
TGAAAAAATATTTTCACCTGTAGGCCGCCATTGTTGTTTACGCCGCAATAACGTCTGGGTAGTGACGTCATATGGTTGCACCGGGCTCGATCTCATACAGGATCATATAAGTCCTGGAGCGGACTTCAGTGGTTTCCTGAGGAAGTTTTGTGGGTTTGTGTTGGAAAATAGTCGGCACAGCATTTGGCTTTAGTCTCCGTTTATAATGACCCACACCTGTCAGCTCTTTCATCAGCATGGGCCGGCTAAATGCAGCAAATGCTTCTGGGGAGAAGTGGCCAGAGCATAGCCGCAGATCCATCGGAGGTTGTTTATGCCCACAAGTGATTTCCCACAACTTCCTTCTTTTCTTGTCTTTTGTGAAGCTGTGCAGACTAACATCAGTCTCCTTGTTTCCTTTGGACTGAAAAGTGCACCCAAAAGCAGCCACATGTGGCATTATTATGTTTTTTTCCCTCCTGAAACCTAGTGACTTACGGCGACTAGTGGTGAGTAAACAGCGAAATCCAGATGCTCAGCACCAAGCAACCAATCTACATCATCAACCCAGAATGCATTGCGGCAGTAAAACAATGGCTGCGCCCAAAGGATAGAAACTGTGTTTTAAACTGTATTTTTTTTTAAAGAAAAACCAATTTGTTATGTCTTTTAACAACAAATTCCAGTTTGGGACAAACATTTAAGCATATTCATACCTATTTGTCCTTACAGTCGGGGTTCCCTTAAAGAGGCGGGGAGAGCTCTGCCTCATTTTCATATTCAAATGCTGGCACTGAAACAGCGAGGAATGCCATGAATAACAGGGATTTTTGGCAGGCCTACATTCATGATCTCAGCGTTTTGTTAGGCTTTGTTTTTTTTCGGGAAAAACAGCCACATTCATGACTTTAGGACATCAGACTTCTGCATCAAATTACTTTTAACTGTTTTCAAAAGTATAATATAATACCTTTAAAACTAGGGCTAAATGGTTTGCAAAAGTTATTTAATTGGGATTTTTTTTCTTATATATTGCAATCGTGACTTAATGTGTGGTTATTTTTGAGTTCCACATCTTATGTACATTAAACAAACATAAGTAATAAATCACTCTTTATAAAAAAAACACCATAGTAGATGAATACAAAAAAAATAGTTTCTTAAAAAAGAAGAGCTTTTTTGATTCAGATGGCAAGTTTGATATCAATTACTAAATTGAATGAGACAATGTCTTTATTCAGTCCTGTTTTTAACGAGGAAAAACACAAACATGAGAGAGGAAAGAAAGATTCTTCCTCAAAAAAAAAAAAAAATCTATAAAAGCAACTCTCTTTTTATATGCAGGTATCATGACCTGGATGACTGAGAATATCCACAGATCTATATACAGGTATATTTAAAAACTGAGAACATGAAAAATTCAGTATTTTTGTCACTCATTTCAGGAAGTGAAACCCAGATATTATATAGACTCATTATACAACAAGTGAATTATGTCAAACCTTCATTTCTTCAAACATTGATGGTCATGAAAACCCCAAATTCAGTGTCTCAGACAATTACAATACTAAAAAGGATCAATGAAGAAAAAAATTGAAAACAGAAATGTTAGACGTCTTAAAAAATGTGTTCATTTCTTTGCACGTAATGTCATTTTTGCCAGTGACTTCTTCATGCCCATTTTAGTCTCTTTTCACTGATTTGTTGACAAAGAGATGAACAGGGTTAAGTAACACTAATAAAGAGCAGAAACCAGAGTGCAAAAAATAGTGTCTGGCATTCGAACACATTTTAGGTTAATGAAATATTACACTGTCTAGGAATAGAGTATTGCAGTGGGATGTATTGTGATTTAATATGATATGTGATTAAATGTCCAGCCCTACTTTAAACACTTGATTCAGTTCAGTAACAGACACCGAGGCAGTGTTACGAAGTCGATGAATTTAAGCTAAGTGAGTTGGAACCTTCTGCTCTTGCACGTTTTTCTCAAAGTTTTTCACACTCTGATTCTCTGACTGATGAGAGATATGAGACAGTAATGGAGATTAATGTAAAGTCTAATGACAAACAGAGTGAAGGTCACAGCTCATAGATTAAACATGAACATTAGTGACATAATGTCAGTGATTAGCAGCCATTAGCCGGCTCGTATGTGGCCGTTCCACCTTCACGCTTAAGGGCGTCGCACTGCGTCACAATTCATCATTTACACATTAACACACACCTAGCACAGACAGAAGGGAGAGGAGATATATTCAAGTTAGGAGACATGGGTTGTGCCAGTCTTAGTGACTTTATGAACTTTGTTCCACCCATAAACACAAAAACATGAGGTGGTACAGGAGGATATGAAAGTAGGGAGGGGTGTGTGAGCAACTTCTGCAGTATCAACACCAGAAGATGCACATTATCTCAAACAGAATCAGCTTTATTTTGGATGAGAAGTGTTAGATATCACACTTCTTTGTACTTTAGTTTTGAGAGTTTTCATTTTATGGTGCTGTACATTCTTGAAGGTGTTCCCAGGCGTTGTCTTCTCAGACTTTTTTCATAGATGAAGAGTAACATGAAGTGTACATGAGAGCAGACATCAGCATTTATAGAAACATGCACGTGTTTGCTGACGTGTGGTATTCTGGGGTCAATGCTCTGTGGCTCATCCCACCACACTGACATGCATCATCACTCCTCGCCAACGCCGCCGTTATGTCAGCTTTTCCTGAATATAATAAGCGTGGGTGTTGTAACAAGCACCTTTAGACACGCACAGAAGCACTTAGCTGTGTTCTTTTGTCTGCCTTACCTATCACACATCCACCTACGCGCTCTTCTATCTTCTTCCCTTTGGGTTAGAAGCAGGTGGGCATCCCCTCTTTCTCTCTCTCTCCTGTATCTTCCTCTCTCCCTCGCCCCGTCTGCTCCTCCATTATGCCTTCCTGCTGTAAACATTTCAGTCACACTTAGTTGCAGCGCTGGCTGATTTATTTAGCGCTGCTTCATGTCTGCCTGCGCACAAAGCTGTCCTCTCCATCTCTGTCTCCGCCCGTCACTCCCGCTCGCATGTACACACTGACACGTAAACACACGCCAAACACACACTCTTCTGTCTGGTCTCTTCCATCTCCACTTCATCCCTGCTCCTGTCCGGCTGCCATTGTGTCCCACCTCCTCTTTTAGCCTCAGAGCTTTATCTTATCGGGAGGTTGTGTTTGAATACGGCCTCTCCGCTCTTCTTTCCGACAGCCAGACACAGTGATGAATGGTTTCTTCTTCCACTCTATATTTGATATGAAGAGATGCTGAACTCTGTTCTCAGTTTTTCTACTTTTGAAATATGCTTTTATCAGAAGCTGGAGATATTTCCAGAGCTGGAAAGCAGTTGCAGGTGAGACAGTCAACATCCAGTCCTGCCTGGATGCTGTGTTTGGATGAGAGCCGCCCGTTTAAAAGTAGAAGAGTCTTTACCCTGGAGGGCAATTTTTTCTTTAATAGATTCAATTAACTTTTATTTGGCCATGTTGGTCTATTTGAGATTAAAAACCTCTTTTTCAAAGGGGACCCAGCCATGACAGGCAGCAGCAAAAACACTCAGTTACAGATGGAAATACAAAGAGAGACAGAGCACTATTTACAAATCACATTAGGGATTAAAATAGAACCATCTATGAGCTTTATCTGAGAATCAATTGATCAAACAGTTGAGCCAAATCATTAACACTCCAGCGAATCCCCTTCTATGTCTTTCATTTTAGATTTAATAATATTTAAGGACACCAGCACCTTGAGCTTTAAGTCATTCAGCAGCTGATTCCAGGTTGAGGGTGTAGAGTACCCAAGAAATTCCAATTACAGTCTGAACGTTTTGGAAGGAGGGCATATAGGTCATGAGTAGCAAAGATTACCGTTTGCTACTTTTCTGCATGACAAAAACACATAAATAGAGCGGGAGAAGACCAAGAATTGCCTCATAAATAAAGGTGTACCAGTGTATGAGCCTATGGGTTGTCAAAGTGGGTCATCCAACCTGAAAGTACAACTCACAATGGTGAGTCAGAGGCTGGCAAGGCTGTGTCACCCATATGAAACCTGCCAACACTCCCATTTTACCTGTAATTCTCTCGTATTTCCTTCTCTGCAAACCTCCTGTATTATCATTTGTCCCATAATTTGCACCCACCTGCCAACACTTAATTTCTGTGAGAGACCCTACTTTCTGACCCAATCTTCCTTGAACTTCTGACTTGTAATTTCTCCCAATTGTTCATGTTAGCCATGGGATCAAAACATTAATTTTTAATGACTGGCATTTGTAAACCATTTGACCAATCAGGAAGCTGTAAAAAATCAGTAATTGTCACATTCTCAATTTTCCCAGGGTACTTGAATGTGTCACAAGTGATGGATGCAACATTCCCAAACAGAGAAGATGAGAGAGTTTCATCAACATTATTTTGGATACTTATATGAAAATGCTCAAATTCTTATTTGAAAGTTTGCAGAGAAAAAAAGTAGTTTGCTCTAGCTTCATTCTTTAAAAGAAAACCAAAATAATTCCACATTTCTCACTGCTTTCAGCAAGCACCGATGGATGCAATCCCTGTAATTTTGCTAAGAAGATTCTTTGTAATTTGCTTGAAGGGCTGTAGGACTTCATGTTGTAGTGATTAACAAGACCAAAAAAGGACATCACTTGCTACTTTGTATGTAGTGCTGCCTGCCACCAATACTTTTCCTGTTTCTTCGGCTTCAGGGTACCCAAAAATGTGTTGTATCCATTATTTTCTTTTGTAAAGAAAAAAAGCTGATCAGAAAAATCAATTTCCCTTTTCCTTTTCCTTTTTTTCAATGATGATTTATAACCCTAAAATGTTGTTTCACTGAATAAAGTAATCACATCAAATCCTGTCTTCAAGGCACAAACTATTTCATTAAAAAGTGCCTTGTTTCTTTCTGCTTCTAATGTCACAGTTTGGTTCTATGATTTAGAGCCAGGACTAAAATACATGACGGGTCATTCAAGAATCATATCTAGAATCATTAAAGTCTGAAGCAGACTCTCTTTCTCTTCCTCACTGTCACTACCTGCCCTGTCTTTCTCTTCAGCCTCCACAACTCCTCTGTCATCATATTTCCTTCTTTCTTGCTCGAGGGTTCCTCGTCTAGACGTCTTATTAAAGTCAATAACAAGGAGCGACCAGGAGAGACTGAGTAATATAGATAGCTGCGGGCGTATTTTCCTCTAAGAGCTCCTTACCGTTTTCCTGTTTGTGTGTCCTGAACCGGCGCATGTGATTTATATTTTGTAATTTGTTTGGAGCGATTACCTTCCCATTGAGAGAAGTGGGGTCTTATCTCTGCGCTGCTCAGAGCCGCTCCAGTCCTGAGCCCGTCACTGAAGCATGAAACCGGGCTGAATGCAAATACTCTTATTGCACACCTGAGAGCAGCGTGAGGCTGATAGAGCCAGCATGTTTGTGTGTGTTCTCGCCTGCTGTAATTGAAATTCGGGACAGCGTGACCCACAGTGCTGTCTGCCTGGGCCATTAGCTGTGCAGCAGTGTGTGTCCACCTCATCTTCTGTCCGCTGACTGCAGTTTCCCTCTGCTGAATAAAGCCTCACCTTTCAATAAACAGCAAAAACAGATCCTGCCTCAGTATGTTTTCACATCTCCTTCTCACTCACTTTTAAATTGACTCAACTTTGCCCTCCAACCTGAAGATTTGTGCCTCATAGGAGGATTTAAGAGCCTCAGAGTGGAGTCAGGGTCCATACAAAGGAAAGGATTGTCCAAGAGTTGCTGTCACTCTGCCTGTGAGTGTCTTTGGGATGTAATTAATGATTTATGCATGATGTTTTTCTCTCGGACTCTGTTAGCTTCTCTTTACAGCCTTTGAATGACATTTCTGTCCCCTATAGCGTTACTGTACTCACCCTGTCCCTGTGGAGAGCCGAGGTGACAAACTGTCCAGAGTAAAGATTTCTCCATTTATTTCCCTTCTAAGGAGTCGAGAGCACCTCACCTCCGTCTATGAGAGCGTGTCACCACAGTGGTACTTATTTCCATGGTTACGGGGAACCAGGATGCCCTATGAAAGCATGCCTCCTGTAGACTTCGTTGTGTGCTCTCATTACCGCCCGGCATGAGTCCTATCCAGCTGAGAGAGAGGGAGAGAAGGATGCATGGTGGGGTGATGTGGGGGGGGAAGAAATGACAATGCAGAGCTTGTGGGAGAAAAAAATGCATGTATTAGGAGTAAAAATACAGAGGAGAAAGTGGAGCACCAGGGAATGAAGGCAGAGGGACTGATGATGGAGGAGGGCCTCCCAGGAGAGACACTTAACATGACAGTGGAGACGTGGTGATGAAACAACATCAGAGACATGGGGTAATACTGCGAGGGGAGGAAATGTCAGGAAAAGCAGTTTCAAAATGATGCCGAGAGGAACAGAGCCCTCAAACTGAACATCTTCAATGTCTTCTTTGTTACTTTCAATGTTATGTGTTCTATGGGTGTAATTTTAGCAAGAAAAACAGAAGAACAAAATTAGGAGGGGAAAAAATTCAGAGTAAGGACATCCCAGCTCCCTAAATGGAAGAAAATCAGTTTGCGTTTCAGCTTTATACCACTTCCCCCAATTTGATGCACGTTAAAGGTAGGGTCTGCAGGATTCTCCTAAAAACTAAAATGTCAACTTTTACAGGAATAATTGTGTTCACTGGTCATCTTTGGGCCTCTATACATGTGTGTCAGTGTCTGCTTCAACCCCCTCTCTCTGCTTGTATGTTGATGTTTTGGTTGACTCCGGACATTCGTGGGCAGGGAGTAGGTGTGGTGACCCCAACCAATCACAGCGCCAAAAGTGATGATTTGTGTTGATGATTACTAGTTGGAGAAGCTACCCTTAACAACTACAATAGTGTCCATAACACAGAGAGAATGATACAATATTTGCAGGATACCTCATTTACCCGCAGGAAGTCAGGTGTACGGCTCTTGAGTCTCTCCCACGCATAAACATGATGCTGCAGGTGCTCACTGGGCTGGTGAGTGTGTTCATGTAGCTACGGTTGGGGGCAGTGGGCATGCACTGCAGCTGGCACTGAGCCATGTAGGAGAAGGAGCCCAGTTTACAAACATTAACCAAAATTCCTGCAGATGCTATCTGCAAAAAAGAAATTTGGTGTCTTGTTTTTTCAATCATGCTTGCACAATGACACCAAAACTTTCATCTGTTGTTATTTTTACGGAAACAGTTTGATTTCCTGCGTTTTTTCACATCTGTCCAGGTCGTTTCAAGGGCTTTTTTCATACTGAAATACACCTGGAAGTGTTGGGGATTCTTCAGCACCTTTACCAACAGCTGAAACTCTCCTTGCTTCTGTCGTGTTTTGGGGGTAAATGGACCCAGTGATTTCTTTGTCTCTTCTCAAATAGTGAAAGAAACACATTGTCACTGCTTGATTATTCCATTTCTCTCATGCTGCAAATTTTCACAATTAATAGAAAAATAAGTGCATCTTATTGGGTGTGTAAGGTGTTTTTTGGATGTTTTTTAATTCTAATTATAGATCCCAAAGAAGCATCCAAAAATAACAGACTCAATGGCAGAGGCCTTTTACTGTTTACTGTCACACTCAGACTCACCTTGAAAACATGACTCGACTCTTTCAGTCACTTTGATGGAGACTTATTTTAATGGCTTAACAGTCATTTGTTCCATGTTTCATCGAGCTTAAAACATGCTTTAATCCCTCCTGTTAATGAGAGCTTTTCACCCTAAGAGCCTGAGAATAATGTGAGTGTTGCTGTTGTTTTCTGAGTCATGTAAAGCTCTGTGGAGATGATTGAATCATAAACACTCTCTAAGTGTCACCTCAGTGGTCAGTCAGTAGCTGTGGTTGTTTTCATTTGTTGCCTTTATTTGCAGTTTTTAAAGCAGCTGTTGTATTTTAGCGGCTTATTACTCAGAGATGTCTCATTTCTTTGGTGGCAGTGCACTGCTTGGGGATGCATGGTGTATTTTTGTACTGATATTTCTGAGAAATAGGTTTTCCTATGGACGAGTAATGAACACAGAAAAAGGGAAGCATCTTAAAACAGCAGCAATATAAAATTCAATTTCACCCCACTGGGACCAAGTTATTTACAGAGCAAATCTGCATCCTGTGGCAGACAGACAGTAAAGCTACGGGGAGATGAGAAAGGAGCTTCCATCTCAGAGGTCTGGCAGAGGTCGTTTCTGTGGGAATCCAGGGAACAAAGTCCAATAGATGTAATCATTTCAGTGATTTTTTAAGTGGCTTTCAGGACCAGATTATTATTTTGGGCATTAAATACCCTGTTACGTGTGTTTCTTGTTGCCCTGCAATCAGTACTCCTGCAGGGATTTGGGGTCAGAGGTTAGCGCATCTGATTGAACCACTTGTTGAACCTTTTTACAGATTTCATACTCTGCTTTCTTCCCTTGACCCAACAAATATGTGGCTGCAATGAAGTAATTGGAGGTGGAGAGGTGGTTGGTTAATGGTACTGCATTTACAGCTTTATGGCAGCTTTGTTGAACCTGTATTAGGCGTGTGTGTGTGTGTGTGTCTCTCATATGGACACACACACAAAGGGTAATGGTGTCCAGCCATGACCCGGCCATTAGGGCAGCTTATTATGAAGGCTGTGTGGGTTTTGGTGTGTGTGTGTGGGTTAGTTTGTGGAGGTGTAAGAAGACTGGAGTGGCTCATATAGGACTTCCTGTGAGACTGGTTTGTGTTACAGGACCTGGAACATAATGCTCTATATATAGCATTATCTGTCAGAGTGTGTATGAGTATGTGTTTGTGTGTGAGAAAGAGCAGAGACAAGTGTCAGTACTCAGAGAGGAAGCGCATGTTTCCTATAGATGGAGGTGTTTCTGTGTGGCTAATGAGTTGGAGGCTGATCGCAGGTACTCGCCATGACGAATGGCTCTGATGAGAATTTGTCACGTATGTAGGGCGACATGAGGAGTATGCTGCTCCTTTAGGTGCGTGTTTCTTTCTGCATGTGTTGCAGTAGCTCATGTAAGTGGAGCAGGGGGTTATTAGTGATGTGTCCCAAGTCAAACTGCTGCTCTGTTTATAAAGTGAGTGTTGTTGGGTATTTTTAGACACTGTGTTTCTCAGGAAGTTCATCAGAAATGATGGATTCCGTTGATCTACAGGTCAAGATTTAAAGTGTTACAGAAAACAGGGCTCGGGCTGCACCGTATTAGGAATAAACAATATAGCGATAACATTCTTTCCTGCAAAATATATGTTCAGGTATCTTTTAAAGTTTGCTGCTTCAATCTGTTCAGCTGAATTCTCCCGACGCTCCCTGAAATGATGAGAACAGACTCTCACTTAATTGTCTCTCTCCTTCTCTCTCTCTTCCTCTGTGGACACTATTTGTGTTTGCAAAGAGTCTTAGAGCCTGTTCTGACCGTAGACAAAGACAAAGCTGAACAAAGCACAGATCTGGAGGATGCTTCCTTTAACCCTGAAAGTATTAAATAAACCACCTTATGTGATATTAACTATAAAGAAAACTGTCATAATGTCCAAATGTCCCTGCTCTGCTCCACTCACATTCACCGTGCCCTCTCTCTCGCTGGTCGCTTGACCACTCACGCTGCACGTCACTCTGCCCAACCCTGATAACAGCAGGTGAGATGACAGAGGGCTGAGAAGGTAAAATAACTGTGGGAGTTGTTGATATAATGTGGTCAAATGTGTAAATAGATGCTCAGTTACATCTTTTAGTAATGTGATTGAGAGGAGACAAGCTACGGAGACTGAATTGACTCAAATACTAGCAATTTATTATATACCTAGGGATATGAATATTGAGCATATTGCGATGTTGATACTCAGCATTATAACATTATATTGTGCAGCCCTTGCTCTCCATCAGTCAGTTTACATAAGTTGCATAAAAAGTAGAACTTAAAGTGAACACATTTTACCTCTGGGAAGTCACCTTAGTTCAGCTCTACATTATCCAATGTGCAAAGCATTAACTTTGGGAGTATTTAGTCCTTTTTCCCACTGGCAAGGATAAGTAGTATACTTCTATAAATTTTGTACCAGAAACTCACCTTTGGAGGGAATACTCACATTTTCTTCACTATCATACAAAGTAGAGGCTGCTTTGTGATCTTTTCTCCAATGAAAGAGAACCCATATGGGAACTTGCTCAGATTTTCGCATATGAGCATATCTTCTCCTCTGAATCAGCCTTTTTAAGAGGGCAGTTTTGTAACTTTGTTATGGTTTATTGAATTCAATGGCACCTCAACTTCTTTTCTCTGCTAGAAATGCAGATTTTCTCCAATGGCAGTGTACATAAGGCCATTTACATTGTTTCTTCAGCAGAGGTTGGTAAAGCACCAAACTAACACATGAGCACAATTTCTTCACTAGAAGACAAAGACAAGGGTAATTTCATAACATTTACTCCAACAGAAGGGCACTTCAAAGGGACCTTTGGCTCATTTTCTCCCCCTGACCGTAGATGAACATATTGTACACATCTGGAGGGGCAGTCTTTGGGAGTACTCAGTCACTGGCCCTTTTTCCAACCAAAACCTCCACTCTGCCCTTCTGTGACAGAATGCACTCTGTCAGAAGTCACACTCGCAAACCTTCATCAAGGTTTGGAGTTTAATTACAGCAACAGGCTTTGGGACAAACTTCCCCTCTGTCCGGTGGAAACAGGAATTGTGTGTGGCCGTGGTTTCACAGTGGCATCGTGCGGGACTAAGAAACTGCTGTGAACCTGCAAACCATGCAGTGACTATTGTTTTTTCATCATAATGTCATGAAAGGAGTTGTCCAAAATTATAATGATTAAAGTACTACGAGGATATTTTAAAATGTCAGGGCAGCAAAAAAAACCCTTCTTTTTTGTTGTAACTTAAGTTTGAGTTGAAATGTCAAAAAATACATCAAAAACAATATTAAATGGGAAAATTTTCCTCACAATTAACAGAAAACTTTTCTACAACACGGCTTTGATCAGCTTTTACCACGTAAGTGCTTAATTTACCTAATTGAATTGTCTAAGTTCGTTAAATTACTTTTATTTTTTAACCCAAAAGAGCAGAGGACTTTTTGCAACTAAAAACACAACAGACTTAAAAAATGATCACAATTTGTCCACTTAATGGGAAAAACAGAAATATTTTCAATGTTTTGAAAACAAAGAACGCCTCAAAGGGAACTTTATCTTATTCTCTCCCCTTGACTGTTCCATGGAAGCTCTTTTACTCTGGAAAGAGCGCATTTGCTTCACTGGAAGGGTTATTTTTGGGAGAGTTTAATCACATTTTCTTCACTAGAAATGGAGAAAATCTCTGTCATGTTTTCTTCTCTAGAAGAAGTGTCCAATTCTGTCACCTACACAGCGCAGTTGATGGCTTTCAATTACATTTCCTCCACTGGAAAGGCAATCAGTGACCTCTCTGGGCACAAGAAAGGGCACCTGTTGAATTTTTCCTCTATGAGGGAAAGGCCACCACAACAAAACATTTGAGGGTAAAGAGATTTTTCCATCTCAAACTAAGAGGGGAGAGTGTCTATCAGAGCCACGCAGAATATGAGTGAATTTATGCCTCAGTTTCAAAAACGTTTGGCTCTCGATGCAGAAAAGGCTTCAGGACAGCTGACAGACTGATTTGGCAAATGTGTGTCAGATTAGCCTCTCAGCTCTCAGCCACGTCCCCGAGCTCTTCAATGGGATGCTTCCGGCCCCGGCTCCCTCACAGAGGAGGAGAGAGTCCCAGAGGAGACGAGAGCAGCAGAGAGAGCAGGAGGACGGGACAGGATCTGAGCTTCTCATACAGCACAATCTGTAAATGTTGCTCCTTTAAATGTGAATCATTTAACACTGTGAAGTCTCATGTTCTCAAAAAACATTACTGCTTTACGCACTTAAGCTGTCTCTCTCTCTCTCTCTCTCTCTCTCTCACACACACACACACACACACAAACTATAACTCAGATCTTCTTCAACACTCCTTGTTTGTGTTGACAGAGTTCCCATGTTGCTCTCCAAACACACGTAAACACACACACATCCGGTGGCCTTACTGGGTCACACACAGCATGTTTATGTTTTTTTGTGTGTGTGTAGGCCTGCTGCTCACTGTGTAAACGCCACAAATGACAGAAAAGAAGGAAGCAGAGTTTATTTTCAAAGGCCTCGCTGTGATTCCTGCTCCATGTGTTTGTGTGTTAGTGTGTTTGTGTGTTTACATCTGCTGGACTCACCCCTGACCTTGTGTAATTGTACGCAATTGTTCGTGTGTGTATGTTTGTGTGTGTGTGTGTGTGTGTGTGTGTGTGTGTGTGTGTGTGTGTGTGTGTGTGTGTGTGTGTGTGTGTGTGCAGCTGTCTTTATGTGCCTGCTCTTTAGCTTGTTACATAAGAAGATTACATTACGTAACATTTTGTTTTTATTTTTTGTTTTTCAGCAGACCAAACAAACAGTTTGTGTTTCATAATGTGTGTTAGTCCATACATACAACAGTATGTGTGTGTGTGTGTGTTTGCATGATAAGTGTGTGTCTTAGCACACCTTCTGCTCTGAGGCTAGCAAGCTCCTGGCATCCTACAACCTTTAGGCTTTTTCCTGTTCCTTTCGTACCCCAGTGCATGAGGGAATGCTCAGACACACACACACACACACACACACACACATGCATGCAGAGACACACTGACAAACAGACACACAATCCTGCAGCAAGCACATGCTGTGCACTGGGTGAGGCACTCACAGCTGGACGCTCCGTCTTTCTGTGCCCCTCTTACTCTTTCACACACACACACACACACACACACACAAACACACACACATACACACACACGGCATTAAATCCCTGTCAATCATCACGCCTGCTGCTTCCTCCTTTCAGTCAGATTTGCATATCTGCTAGAACAGTTTTAACTGTTACCTCCTCATGCACACAGACTTTTAGACCCAGTGCCACCAAATCAACATCACAGAACAATGTGCACACATTCAGAGCTGCACACACACACATTTCCAGACAGTGCCACCTGCCTGATACCACAACAATNCTCACACACACACACACACACACACACACACACACACACACACACACACACACACACACACACACACACACACACACACACACACACACACACACACAGCCTTAAATCCCTGTCAATCATCACGCCTGCTGCTTCCTCCTTTCAGTCAGATTTGCATATCTGCTAGAACAGTTTTAACTGTTACCTCCTCATGCACACAGACTTTTAGACCCAGTGCCACCAAATCAACATCACAGAACAATGTGCACACATTCAGAGCTGCACACACACACATTTCCAGACAGTACCACCTGCCTGATACCACAACAATCATTCTTTTGAAATAAGACTTCTTGGTGTCGTGCCTGCACAGACGACTCCACAAAGATTGGATGTTTACTCTGCATATTAAGTGATCATGGATCATCATTGGTCGTCCCCAGAGGAGCCGCCCTGCCTGTCATCCTGATCCTCTGTGCATCTGATTAACGGGGCCAGTGTATCTGTACCTGCCTTCAGGAGAAGAGTGAGGACTAATCTAAAACCCTGTTTCCATCAAAGGGGTCCAATATGGATTAGGGCTGAACGATTTGCAAAAATAATCTAATTGTGATTACTTTTCCCTATGCTGCAATTGCGATTTATTGTGCGATTATTTTCAGGCTCCCCATCTTATGTGTTGTTATCAATTGCCATATTGATGGGTACAATATGTATTTTGTTGTTCTTGTTTTAAACAAGAAAAACACAAACATGAGGAAGAGTAGAGAAGAATGATTTTTCTAAAACAAAAATATACAAAAGAAACTCTTTTTGCATGTACAGGTACATCTAAAAAAATTAGAATATCATGAAAAAATTTAGTTCTTTTGGTCACTTATTTCAGAGAGTGGAACCAAGACTCACAATACCTATGCTATTTCAAGATTTGATGGCTTGAAATGTTGGTGATTACAGCTTTAAGATAAGAAAAAAAATAAATTCAGTGTCGCGGGAAATTAGATTATTACATGAGATCAATAAAAAAGATAATTCAAACAAAAATGTCAGACCTTTGTACAGTTTGCAATGCTCTGACAGTTTTCCTAGTTTTCTTACAATTTTCACCAATTTATTGCTGCTTTTTGACCTTTTTTTCCATGTATAATTTACATTTATTGCTACTTCTTGCAGTTTTTTACCACTTTTCACCTCTTAGCTTGTTTCTCTGGCAAATGTAGTTTTCAACAGTTTGTCTCTTTGGTTGAGCAAGGTTAAGTGGCAGTGATGATGTAGAGCACAAAACGGGTGATTCCAAAAATTGTTTCTAGTATTCTGACAAATTTGAGGTTAAAGAAATATTGCACGATCCGTGATTCTAATCTTGCAGCAGGAAATATTGCAGTTTAATTTAATTTGCGGTTAATTGCCCAGCCCTAGCATAGATCAGTTTGGTATGGTTCAGGTTCATAAAGCCTGATCCTGTTTGTGTTTCCAAAGCAAACCGTGCCTTTCTTGGTAGGCGACGTGTAAGCTGGATGCTACTAGCCACCTCAGCTACGTAATAGCATGATGGCATAGCAGTGCAACACAACACAGTGTACACCGCTATTAAATCCAACACAGAAGAAAAAAGGAACTAAGTAACAAAGAGCAACAATGGAAGACATCTTACAATTGGACTTGTTTCAATACCATGATGCCAAACAAAAAGAAAGTCATCTTCACAGGGTCGACCGGAGATTTAAACATGGCAGGGTTTGTGTTGTTCTTCATTACCACTGTGGCACAGGGAGTGACGATTCTTTTAAGCTATCACTGGACTGCAGTGTTTCCAGCTCCACCTCTGGGGTCAGATCAGTATGTCTGGCACCCTGACAAAGAGTGACAAAAAGTGGCAAGGTATGGGACGGTAATTTGAGGACCTGTTCCAGTTTTAGTCAAAGGAAACACAACAAAATGTGTGCCATACTGAGATGAACCGAATGGAGTGTCTTGGTGGAAAAGGGGCTCAAAGGACCATGAGTCCTGAGGATGTGAAAGCGTTTATTGTGGGAAGGTCATGGAGTCCAAAATCCTCTCTTCCAGCTGTTGTAGTGAAGAAGCTGGGCTTTGGATGCAGCTTCACACACAGATTGATTAAAGCCTTCCTCATGTTAAGGTGCTGCTCTGACAAGCTGATCAATGAGGTATTTCATCTTGGCTCTTTCAGTGCCTCCTGTTGTGCTCAGAGGAGGGTCCTGGAGGATTTTTCAGGTGATGACCTCTGACCTTGGATCCTTTGGTGTTGGGCCTGAGACAGACCTCAGCACGCTCTGTCTCTCCTCTGAGCAGAGGTGTCTGTGCATGCTGTGCAAGGAAGCAAGAGTGCAACACCTCTGTCTGGATGTCTCAGGGGCTGTTTACACGACAATGGTTTTAGGATGAAACGCAGTGATAGGGTTGTGGTTCGGCCACTCGTTTACACCAGAATGGCTTTTTAGCCAACCTAATAGGAAACTTTTGAAAACAACCTCCAGTGTGGATTTTGTCTTAAACACCATTTCACTGTTGCTTTGTAGACAGCAAGTCGGCGTTTTCAGTAGACACATTGACATCACACCCCATTTCTCACATGCCATTACACTTTCATTGTGGCAACTCAAATTGCAATGCATACAACCGACAACAACAAAAACAGCAGTAACAATGGCAGACTCCTGTGTCACACTTATGATGCTGATTCTGTCGTAACCATAGACTTCCACTGGTGACTGTCTGCAGTATAAGTCAAAAACTCAGTCTCCTCATTCATTCCAGATAGGAGGTAGAAAAACTTTCAAGAATATAGAAATGTTTCTCACATCTGTATGCTGTGGTGATATGAAGACATTATTTGGCTGCATTGTGTTCAAGTGTACTTTTTCCTGAAAAGTTGTTTTTCCATTAGTTATTAGACATTAGAAAAGGAGTGTATGTCAGGTTTCACAAGGATTGACAGCTCCCATTCTTGTGCAGTTTTTCTCGGGAATAGTAAGACACTTCGGAGGACATCAGAATTGGGGGGGGGGTGTATATACACACACTCACACACACACACACACACACACGCGCACACACATGTGTGTATATATATATATATATACATTGCATTATAAAATATATATATATATATATATATATATATATATATATATATATATATATATATATAGATATTTTTTTTTGTTGCCCACTGGGATTCTCCATGGTCTCTGCTGCACAGACTCTGGCCGCACAATGGAGGTGCATATATCAGGGTTATTTTGGCTTCAAAACCTTACAACAGTACAATGCTGAGCCATGCTGTCAATTCTTTATACAGTCTGTGGTTGCCTTTCAACAAAATGTGCATCTTTCTTACCGTTTCTGCAACAAGTGAAGACATATACAATCAACACACCAGATGATCAGCTCACTTCTTTTTTGACTTCATAACCATTGTGATGTAAATGGCTCCTACAGTTATATCACCAACCAGAGGCCTGGCATGTGTCTCAGGGAATCTCAGGATTTCCATGTAAACAGATTTTTTTCACTGCGTATTTGGGTGAAACATAGAGGGCCTTCACCTGTGTCTGAGTTTCAGGCCAAACAAAATAAGACGACTTCTCTCAGGTTTTTTTGTTCTGCTTCCTCAAAGACTCTTCCTTCCCAGAAGTGTTTTGGTTTGAGATCCAGTTGGGAAGGTTATCAACTTCAGTATCATGCATTTGCATATTTTTGCAGTGATACATGTCAGCCTGATTCAGTGATAGCTGTCACGTGTTTGGATGACGTCGTAGAGACACCGCACATCCGGCTTATTGTCTCCAGCAGAGTAAGGAAGCAAATCTCCAGAATGACATCTTAAACACTTCAAGTGATATTGCACTCAATAGTTCAAGTCAAAGTGATGTAGGATGAGTAGTCTAGAGATAATCTGTTGCTGTATTTGGTTTAGAGCTCTCTCAGGAGTCATGTTTTATTCCTGCAGAGAGAAAACCCGACCTGCGGTGACGCCAGTGTCTCCTGGCCTCAGTGTTGCTGGAGTGTTTCAGTTTTTTGTCACACACTTCTGAACTTACCGCTCTACTAACCTCCATCTCTACCTCTCACTTCACCCACTCTATCTCTCCGTCTCTCTCCGTCTCGCTCTTGTCCTCCTCTCCTCCCTCTGTCCTGAATCCTGTTCAGCCAATAACAGAGTAACATTTATCATCATCAGTTTTTCACTCACTCTCTGGTCTCAACTTTGCTGTCCGTCTACTCTCCTCTGTCACTTCACCTCCTTTAAAACCATTCTCTCTCTCTCTCTCTCTCTCTCTCTCTCTCTCTCTCTCTCTCTCTCTGTCCTTGTGACACTGATTTAGTTTGAGGATCCCTGCAGCTTCAATCTACAGAGGATTAACTGAAAAGATGATTAATTCAGATCTGCTTGATTAGCGACGACTTCCTCTAATGAAATCCAGCGGAGCACAAATGGCAGCGTCATGATTCAGCGTCCTGAGAGGAACAGACCCAGAGGGCGTTAAAAACCAGACTCTTCCTGCTCCACAAGCTCGGTCCCCTGGAAGAAACTGGAAATTGATTCATTTCTTAAATTAAAGACATCAATTTTTGATCTTCCTCCTAACACAGAGACATTCTTCTGATATGAAAGTTCATATTTTAGCCCAAGACTTTGTCAGAGTAATGGAAACATCCACTGATAAAGGAGGCAGCGGTGTAGTTTGATGGAAACGTCTCATAGAAACACTCTGAATATGCATGAACATGGAGTGTTATTTGCTTCACTTGCTTCTCTTGCGCCAAACACAAAGAAATGCAGCATATTAGAAATATTTTCTTCCCATAAATCCTTGAGATTTACAGCAGGGTCGTCACCTCTCTATGGGTTGTTTCTCTCTGTTTTTAGTGAGCTCGCTTTTTCTTTTAACGAGACCAGAGACTAAGGTTCCAGCCGTTATCAGCTGCCACCTGGCATTGATCTCACCTACTGAAAGAGAGCGAATAAACACAAACGCTGAGTTCATTTCTGTAAACATGCTCAGTGTCAAATCAGCTGCACAGAAACTCAATGATTGAAAAGCCAATGCAGAGATGAGTCATCAGAAACTGAAGGACTTACAAAGCTGAAAATCTATGTTGACTAATTGAAAAACAGAGATGTTAGTGTGAATGTATGAGCACATATGATTCATGTATTGATTGTTTTTTAATGCAAGTCTAATGTAACACTTCTAACGAATTTGGTGCACCCAAATGAAATTCCTCGGCTGATGCTCGAAAACCAAAATTGAGGAAACCAAGGCAGGGAACTTAAAATTGAAACACAAAAGGAAATTATCCTTCCAGTTATTTATGCCAGTCTGCAGTCAGAGCGGAGCCAGAGTTGGACCCATTTTCAACCCAGGAGTTTCACGCCTTAGATCGGGGCACTCTAGATCATAATATAAGCTATTGGGCACAGCATCATACTATTTTTTAACCCCTAAGACCCCAGTAGCACCAGCACTACAGTTTGCATATTAAGTTTTGATTGGTAGTAGATTTTTTTTTTTTTTCTTTTAAAGTTATTTTTTCGGCTTTTTGTGCCTTTATTATTTAGAGGAGGACAGTGGATAGTGTCGGAAAGGGGAGAGAGAGTGGGGAGTGACATGCGGGAAATTGGCCACAGGTCGGATTTGAACCCGGGCCGCCCGCTCGAGGACATAGCCTCATGGTGCGCAGCCATATCCACTAGGCCATCCGCGCCCCGATTGGTAGTAGATTTGAAACCAGATCAAAGAGATGGCTTTTCTGTTAGAAAATCAGGGTAGTGAGGCTACTGAAAAAATTTGGTGGATGCAGCATGCATTCAGGGGTGCCCGATAGTCTGGAAATTATGGTAAGCCTACATTCAAAGTTCCATTCTGCTCTCTATATTGCACATGGGAGCATTCTGGCCCAAGGCACACACACACACACACACAAAAACACAAACACATACACACAGATAAACAGATGAGCACACTTTGTAAAGTGGACAGATGTTACGATGTTACAACCACCACAAGAAATGTAGAAAGTCACTTTTTTAAGCGCTCCCAGGGCACATCACCACAATGCCCATCTTCTCATCACAGCCTGTGTCCTGGCTGTGAGTTTTGCTTGCGTCATCACCACATAGTGTTTCGGCTGGGTTGCTCCTGTTATAAAAGTCTCTTGGCTGAAAACTGAAAATGCACTTCTTAGTCATTTTCAGCTGAATATTTTCTGTGGCGCAATATTTGGTGCATCTCTACTAATGACATATACTTTCTGCAGGGTTTTTTAGAACAAACAGTAAAGAAATCAACCTCTTCCTTCGCCATAGTTTGTCTCCTCTCAGTGAAGATTCCCAGACTCTGAATGTTTGATGTCCTCCTGAGACCTTGGCCTCGGTCTCTTTTTGTTGTCCTCGTGTTTATCAGTCCAGCTGCTCTCAGTACTTCTCGTCTTTCTCAAGGCCCTTTCTTATTTCTCTCTCTCTATCTCTGATAGTGCAGACCATCCTCCCTCTCTCAATTCCTCTGTCCTTCCTCTGTTTTCATTAAATCCCCCTGACTCTCATACCCTCTCTCCTTCTTGTTTTATCTTTAATTTCACCTCTCTCTGGATTCTCTTCATTTCTCTCCCTCTCTCTGTGGATGTGTGAGACACTGAGCTGCACATCGCTCTGTTTACTCAGTGCAGCTGCTCTGATTACATTTCCGACGGCTCCTGAAGCCTCAGATGTGGCGAGATCCCGCCGTTTATGTTAGCTTTCATTCCTCACCGCTCCTTGTCCATCTGCCGCCTTCCTCTCAGACCTCAGTATTTGTGGATTTAACTTTTATATCAAACACTCTTGAAAACCAACACATGCAAGGAGTGTTAGATGACTACTGTGTGATTGTGCTTCACAGCAGAAAGTGTCAGGGACTCTGCAGCTGTGCAGAGGGCAGCTGGCTCCATGTTTGACCTTGCGTTTTCGATCATGTGATCGTAAATCCCTGGCTTGTTTGTGCCGTGGTGAACACGCACACACTCTTCACACTCTCTGCACACACTCTGCACACCTGGCGCGGTGAAAATCACCGTTCTGCAAGTGAAATGAGAGGCTGTTCTGATTTCTACATCAAAGTTTGAGACGAGGTTCGTTAGTCAGAGTCTCTGGTGTTCTCCTGCGTCAGACGTTTCTCACATTAGCATTTAGCATCTGAGTTTCCGTCACCTCAGTGGAGTTTTGGTCCCCCGCTGCTTTGATGTCAAAAATGAAGTTCACCCACACTGATGTTTGGAGACGACGCTTCAGAGGATAAAACCTCTGAGCTGTGTAAAGAAACCATCCCTGAGTGTCTGTGCTGGAGTCTTGGAGTATTGTGATTTTTTTATGTCCCTAAAAGCTTCAAGAAACCTCTTTCCTGAACAGTCCCAGCTTTAATCTTGAAATATTAACAGTTAATTCTCATAAAATCACTGTTTCATTCTTGTTTTATTTAATTTTGCTCAGAAGTTTACATACCCAGGAGAATTTATGATTTCTTTGCCATTTTCCAGAGCATATGGATAATAACACACACTTTTTTTCACTCATAGTTAGAAGTGGGTGAAGCTTTTTATTAACAAACAACAGTGTTCACTCTTTTTAAATCATAATGTCAACAGAAACTTCCAAAATGACCCTGATCAAAACTTTAATTACCCTGGTGATTTTGGCCTGATAGCATCCACACAGGTTGACACAAATGTGTTTGAATGTCCTCTAAAGGTAACCATCCTCACCTGTGATTTATTAACTTATAACCAGTGTGTGTGTATAAAAGGTCAGTGAGTTTCTGAGCTCCTGACAGTCCCTTGCATCTTTCATCCAGTGCTGCACTTCCAGTTCTGGATTCTGAGTCATAGGTGACGCAAAAGAATTGAAAAGGATCTACGGGAAAAGGGTAATTGAACCGTGTGAAACAGGAGAGAGATATGTAAAGATATACAAGGAATTGAAGCTACCTAGAAGCAGTGTTCAAACCCCAAATAAGAAGTAGTGAATGAGGGATTTTGTTCAAACCAAACCATGGTCAAGTAAACCAACAAAAATTTCAGCCAAAACTGCCAGGAAAAATGTTTAGGATGGAAAGAAAAACCTACAAATAACTTCAGCTGAAATACAAGACTCACAAAGTCACTTGGGTGATGAGAACAAAACTGAACTTTTTGGCCACAACCATAGATTGTAGATAGACATTTGGGGAGGAGTCAACAAGGCCTATGATGAAAGGTTTACCATTCCTACTGTAAAACACAGAGGTGGATAACTGATGTAGTTGTGACCCTCATTCACAAGTAGCACAAAAGACCTCAAGCTGTCATTCATGTTAAAAGGAACCCTGGCTACCAGAACGTCATTTTCCTAAATGATCAGTGTTTTTACCAGCTACATAAGAACAATAATAAAATCTTTCAAAATATCTTAGTTTGTATAAAATTTGAAAAATATTTTCACCTGTAGGCCGCAATTGTTGTTTACGCCGCAATAACATCTGGGTAGTGACGTCATATGGTTGCACCGGGCTCGATCTCATACAGGATCATATAAGTCCTGGAGCGGACTTCAGTGGTTTCCCGAGGAAGTTTTGTGGGTTTGTGTTGGAAAATAGTCGGCACAGCATTTGGCTTTAGTCTCCGTTTATAATGACCCACACCTGTCAGCTCTTTCATCAGCATGGGCCGGCTAAATGCAGCAAATGCTTCTGGGGAGAAGTGGCCAGAACACAAGCGATTTCCCACAACTTCCTTCTTTTCTTGTCTTTTGGGAAGCTGTGCAGACTAACATCAGTCTCCTTGTTTCCTTTGGACTGAAAAGTGCACCCAAAAGCAGCCACATGTGGCATTATTATGTTTTTTTCCCTCCTGAAACCTAGTGACCTACGGCGACTACTGGTGAGTAAACGGCCAAATCCAGATGCTCGGCACCGAGCAACCAATCTACGTCATCAACCCAGAATGCATTGCGGCAGTAAAACAATGGCTGCGCCCGAAGGATAGAAACTGTGTTTTAAACTGTATTTTTTTAAAGAAAAAACAATTCGTTATGTCTTTTAACAACAAATTCTAGTTTGAGACAAACATTTAGCATATTCATGCCTATTAGTCCTTACAGTTGGGGTTCCCTTTAAAGGGGGCAATATAATATACTAACTGGGGAATGTAAACTTTTGATCAGGATTATTCTGGAAGTTTCTGTCATTATGATATAGAGTTAAACTGTTGTTTGATAATTTGTGGCTTCACCCAACCACTAACCATGAGTGAAAGAAAAGTTTTTATGTTATCATTCATCGTTCCTGAAAAAAAGGCCAAGAAATCATAAATTCTGAGAGGGTATGTAAACTTATGAGTACAACTGTACATCTGTTGTTATTATGGAAATAATCCACCTTTACTTTCACAGTAGTTTGATTTCTCTCCTTCAGTGCAGTGCTTTAACTCTCTTTCGCGGACAGAATTTCATGCCACAGCAGGAATCAGCAAACAAACTAACCACATCATTTAAAAGAAGTGCACGAGGGCTTATAAGAAAGTGAAACTGATCAGAGTAAACCGCTCAAA
>RPOG01005627.1:18305-30393 GCA_008086565.1 Thalassoma bifasciatum | reverse complement strand
CCCGAAAAATGGGATTTTCAAAAATTCAATCTGAAAACTAGATGAAGAGAAAGAAACGTAATGTATTGACAAGTTCAGTCATCTGACATTACACTTCAAATGTGTCAGCGACAAAAAAATTCAGTGTAATCCAAGTAACAAAGTGGAAGAAATCGATCCCTGTCTCAATTCACACGGTCCAGTACAGTGACGAAAATGAAGTCAATCAAGCTGTATTTATCATCAAAAGCACTGTAACAACAAAAACTAATTCAATGCAGAAAAAAATGTAAAGGTGAAAAGTCAAGATAAAATTCTGCATGCACGAATTAAAATTTCGCTGTTCGTAGCTGGATTCCACTGTTTTTATCTGTGCCAGTCCAGCTTCGACACATCAATCCAAGCTTTTCTCTAAGACTGGCCAAATAAGCGTTTTCTCGCCGAGAAAAGCACGGTTTGGCAATTCTTTTTAAAATGAGCTTTCCAGCTATGCAGACACTTCCCCGTGTCCCAAGCTGCACTCCTCCGCGTGCTGGCATTAAAATTTCACTGTTCTGAGCTAAGTTTCATTCAAATTATGTGTGCAAGTCCAGTTTTGACACTGTTCACANAAAAATAAATACATACACAAGGGGGACATGTTTGCATGTAAAATTTATCAGAGTTTTACGCCATTCAGAATATCATCTTTAAGAACTGACAGCATGCAGTCACAGAGCTCGTTTTGCTTCGTCTTCGAGGCATGTTACGCCGCATTATGTAATAACGCCGCATTATGTAATAATGTAATAAATTTTCACTTTATTCTGTAATAACACCGCATTATGTGATAATGTAATACATTTTCACTTAATTTTGTAATAACGCCGCATTTTGTAATAATCTGACGCATTTTGTAATAAAATCTTTGAACGCAATATAAAATAAATTTTCCGCATTATGTAATAATCTCTTACATATTGCGTCGATTATTACGAAATGCGGGTGTACGTGAAAAAAAGAGAGCCTTTACATTCTTAAATCACGTAATACATAATTTGGTGGTTTTGACTACAGAATAAATCTTTTTTTGTTTTTGAATGGAAGTCTAAATGTAACTGATAGTCGTAAGGTCGTACTTAGCTTTTGTGTTTAACTAAAATTTTTCATCGTTCGAGTAAGTAACCAGTTTAGATTCAGTTTATATTGTGAATTCATAGAGATTGTGTTTGAGAGTTCATAGAGACAAAAATTGCCCTAAATAAGTTTTAATGGTATGAAAATCATATGAAGTTCGTCCGATCCAATCAAACGCTTGGATCAGACTTCCACAGCCATCAAATGAGTTAATTCAGTGTCTTTAGTGTTGCGTTTACAGGATTTTAGTGTATTCATAGCAGAACAGCGCTATCTGTTGGTAATATAGCGTAACGGCCGAATGCAGTTATACTGCAGNAACTTACCTTCAGATTTACATTGACTATCAGCATTCCAGCATGAATCGAAAACACAAATTGATTTTAAAAAGTAGCAAGCTCATTCATTGGTCAAATCTAAGTCAAATATAACTGAATTCATAGAGATTGTGTTTGAGAGTTCATAGAGACAAAAATTGCCCTAAATAAGTTTTAATGGTATGAAAATCATATGAAGTTCGTCCGATCCAATCAAACGCTTGGATCAGACTTCCACAGCCATCAAATGAGTTAATTCAGTGTCTTTAGTGTGGCGTTTACAGGATTTTAGTGTATTCATAGCAGAACAGCGCTATCTGTTGGTAATATAGCGTAACGGCCGAATGCAGTTATACTGCAGTATGGAGAGCATGCCAGTTGACAAAATACGTCGGTACTGATAAGCATGTCGTTGTGAGCCGAGGTCTCGAGTGGAGGGAGCAGGCGTGAATCCATGAATCCACCTGGATAGTCTCAGTTTCATTGACATATTTATACTGTCATTGACATTTCATGCTGGCTGTGGAAGTTCGTCCGATCCAAGCGTTTGATTGGAGGTTGTAGCGTTATGTCCAGTTGTGGGTCCATCCAGCTGAAACTTCCCAAACGTATTTATGAGAAATACTATTCACAAGTGCAAATGGTCTGGAATTACCGAAGATGCAGCATTTCTAAAGGAAAGTGAAACATTAAATGAGGGCGTCAGAAAGAATTCATGAAAAATTAGCAAAAGGATCTGGACATTGTTAAAGACCTAAATATGTGTGGGTAGCACTGATGAGTCCTAGCTTTTATGAACTCAGCTTCCAAATCTATGCCTGGCTCACAATTTATTCTACAAAACAGTTACAGAAACATTTAATTTTCTGGTGAGAGAGAGAGAGAGAGAGAGAGAGAGAGAGAGAGAGANAGTGTCAAAATACAATGTTGAATCTTAAAAACCATGAGGTTATTCCCACTACTTTTTTCTGCATTTGATTGTTTTCAATGTTGAATTAAATTCCATGTAGTAAAACAGAAGATAAGTCTATTCCCCGAAAAATGGGATTTTCAAAAATTCAATCTGAAAACTAGATGAAGAGAAAGAAACGTAATGTATTGACAAGTTCAGTCATCTGACATTACACTTCAAATGTGTCAGCGACAAAAAAATTCAGTGTAATCCAAGTAACAAAGTGGAAGAAATCGATCCCTGTCTCAATTCACACGGTCCAGTACAGTGACGAAAATGAAGTCAATCAAGCTGTATTTATCATCAAAAGCACTGTAACAACAAAAACTAATTCAATGCAGAAAAAAATGTAAAGGTGAAAAGTCAAGATAAAATTCTGCATGCACGAATTAAAATTTCGCTGTTCGTAGCTGGATTCCACTGTTTTTATCTGTGCCAGTCCAGCTTCGACACATCAATCCAAGCTTTTCTCTAAGACTGGCCAAATAAGCGTTTTCTCGCCGAGAAAAGCACGGTTTGGCAATTCTTTTTAAAATGAGCTTTCCAGCTATGCAGACACTTCCCCGTGTCCCAAGCTGCACTCCTCCGCGTGCTGGCATTAAAATTTCACTGTTCTGAGCTAAGTTTCATTCAAATTATGTGTGCCAGTCCAGCTTCGACACATCAATCCAAGCTTTTCTCTAAGACTGGCGAAAGAAGCGTTTCCTCGATGAGAAAAGCTCGATTTGGGCATACTTTTAAAAATGAGCTTTCCAGCTATGCAGACACTTTCCCGTGTCCCAAGCTGCACTCCTCCGCGTGCTGGCATTAAAATTTAACTGTTCTGAGCTGGATTACACTTTATTTATTTGTGCAAGTCCAGTTTTGACACTGTTCACAAGGAGACCTGTCACGCGTCATGCATGTCCAAAAAGCATTGAAAAACACACAGGTCAACGAAATCTAGGTAGTTGCATATAGTTTAGCACCAAACAATTAGTCTCAGCAATACTGTGTTGAAATCACACATCAATCCAAGCTGAGAAAAGCTCGATTCGGGCATACTTTTATAATTGAGCTTTACAGCTATGCAGACACTTTCCCGTGTCACAAGCTGCACTCCTCCGCGTGCTGGCATTAAAATTTCAATGTTCTGAGCTGGATTACAATGTTTTTATCTGTTCAAGTCCAGTTTTGACACTGTTCACAAGGAAACCTGTCGCGCGTTATGCATGTCCAAAAAGCACTGAAAAACACACAGGTCAACGAAATCTGGGTAGTTGAACATAGTTTACCACCAAACAATTAGTCTCAGCAATACTGTGTTGAAATCACACATCGGTCCAAGCTTGAATGGCCAAACAAGCGTTGTCTCGCCGAAGAAAAGCTCGATTTGGGCAGAATTTTCAAAATTGAGCTTTCCAGCTATGCAGACACATTCCCGTGTCCCAAGCTGCACTCCTCCGCGTACTGGCATTAAAATTTCACTGTTCTGAGCTGGATTACACTTTATTTATCTGTGCAAGTCCAGTTTTGACACTGTTCACAAGGAGACCTGTCACGCGTAATGCATGTCCAAAAAGCACTGAAAAACACACATGTCAACGAAATCTAGGCATATGCATATAGTTTAGCACCAAAGAGTTAGTCTCAGCAATACTGTGTTGAACTCACACATCAATCCAAGCTTATTCTAAGAGTGGCCATATAAGCGTTTTCTCGATGAGAAAAGCTCGGTTTGGGCATACTTTTAAAATTGAGCTTTCCAGCTATGCAGACACTTCCCCGTGTCCCAAGCTGCACTCCTCCGCGTGCTGGCATTAAAATTGTACTGTTCTGAGCTGGATTACACTTTATTTATCTGTGCAAGTCCAGTTTTGACACTGTTCAAAAGGAGACCTGTCACGCGTAATGCATGTCCAAAATGCATTGAAAAACACACAGGTCTACGAAATCTAGGCAGTTGCACATAGTTAAGCACCAAACAATAAGTCTCAGAAACACTGTGTTGAAATCACACATTAATCCAAGTTTCAGTGGCCAAATAAGCTTTTCTTCGACGCGCTTGATTTGACCATACATTTTTTTAAGCTATTTTTTTGCCTTTTTGCGGCCATACTTTTAAAAATGAGATTTCCAGTTATGCAGACACATTCCCGTTTCCCAAGCTGCACTCGTCCGCGTGCTGGCATTAAAATTTCACTGTTCTGAGCTGGATTTCATTCAAATTATGTGTGCAAGTCCAGTTTTGACACTGTTCACAAGGAGACCTGTCACGCGTAATGCATGTCATGTCCAAAATGCATTGAAAAACACACAGGTCAACGAAATCTAGGCATTTGCAAATACTTAAGAATCAAAGAATTAGTCTCATAAACACTGTGTTGAAATCACACATCAATCCAAGCTTTTCTCTAAGGGTGGCCAAACAAGCGTTTTTACTCGCTGTAGAAAAACTCGATTTGGCCATACTTTTAAAAATGAGCTTTCCAGCTATGCAGACACATTCCCGTGTCCCAAGCTGCACTCCTCCGCGTACTTGCATTAAAATTTCACTGTTCTGAGCTGGATTACACTTCATTTATCTGTGCAAGTCCAGTTTTGACACTGTTCACAAGGAGACCTGTCACGCGTAATGCATGTCCAAAAAAGCACTGAAAAACACACAGGTCAACGAAATAAAGGCATTTGCAAATATTTTAAAATCAAAGATTTAGTCTCAGAAACATTGTGTTGAAATCACACATCAATCCAAGCTTTTCTCCAAGAGTGGCCAAACAATCGTTTTTTTTCGCCGAAGAAAAGCTCGATTTGGCCATACTTTTAAAAATGAGCTTTCCAGTTAGGGGACACATTCCGGTGTCCCAAGCTGCACTCCTCCGCGTGCTGGCATTAAAATTTCACTGTTCTGAGCTGGATTACACTTAATTTATCTGTGCAAGTCTAGTTTTGACACTGTTCACAAGGAGACCTGTCACGCGTAATGCATGTCCAAAAAGCATTGAAAAACACACAGGTCATCGAAGTCTAGGTAGTTGCACATAGTTTAGCACCAAGCAATTAGTCTCAGCAATACTGTGTTGAAATCACACATCAATCCAAGCTTGAGTGGCCAAATAAGCGTTGTTTCGCCGTGAAAAACTCGATATGGNTAGGGGACACATTCCGGTGTCCCAAGCTGCACTCCTCCGCGTGCTGGCATTAAAATTTCACTGTTCTGAGCTGGATTACACTTAATTTATCTGTGCAAGTCTAGTTTTGACACTGTTCACAAGGAGACCTGTCACGCGTAATGCATGTCCAAAAAGCATTGAAAAACACACAGGTCATCGAAGTCTAGGTAGTTGCACATAGTTTAGCACCAAGCAATTAGTCTCAGCAATACTGTGTTGAAATCACACATCAATCCAAGCTTGAGTGGCCAAATAAGCGTTGTTTCGCCGTGAAAAACTCGATATGGCCATACTTTTAAAAAAGAGCTTTCCAGTTATGCAGACACATTCCGGTGTCCCGAGCTGCACTCCTCCGCGTACTGGCATTAAAATTTCAATGTTCTGAACTGGATTACACTGTATTTATTTGTGCAAAATCAGTTTTGACACTGTTCACAAGGAGACCTGTCACGCGTAATGCGTGTCCAAAAAGCACTGAAAAAAACACAGGTCAACGAAATCTAGGCGTTTGCATATAGTTAAGCACCAAAGAGTTAGTCTCAGCAATACTGTGTTGAAATCACTCATCAATCCAGGCTTTTTTCGAAGCCTGGCCAATATAGCGTTTTCTCGATTAGAAAAGCTCGATTTGGCCATACTTTTAAAAATGAGCTTTCCAGCTATGCAGACACTGCCCCGTGTCCACATTTGCACTCCTTCTCGTGCTGGCATTAAAATTTAACAGTTCTTAGCTTACTTTCATTCAAATTATGTGTGCAAGTCCAGTTTTGACACTGTTCACAAGGAGACCTGTCACGCGTAATGCATGTCCAAAAAGCACTGAAAAACACACAGGTCAACGAAATAAAGGCATTTGCAAATACTTTAAAATCAAAGATTTAGTCTCAGAAACATTGTGTTGAAATCACACATCAATCCAAGCTTTTCTCCAAGAGTGGCCAAACAATCGTTTTTTTTCGCCGAAGAAAAGCTCGATTTGGCCATACTTTTAAAAATGAGCTTTCCAGCTAGGGGACACATTCCGGTGTCCCAAGCTGCACTCCTCCGCGTGCTGGCATTAAAATTTCACTGTTCTGAGCTGGATTACACTTAATTTATCTGTGCAAGTCTAGTTTTGACACTGTTCACAAGGAGACCTGTCACGCGTAATGCATGTCCAAAAAGCATTGAAAAACACACAGGTCATCGAAGTCTAGGTAGTTGCACATAGTTTAGCACCAAGCAATTAGTCTCAGCAATACTGTGTTGAAATCACACATCAATCCAAGCTTGAGTGGCCAAATAAGCGTTGTTTCGCCGTGAAAAACTCGATATGGTCATACTTTTAAAAAAGAGCTTTCCAGTTATGCAGACACACTCCGGTGTCCCAAGCTGCACTCCTCCGCGTACTGGCATTAAAATTTCAATGTTCTGAACTGGATTACACTGTATTTATTTGTGCAAAATCAGTTTTGACACTGTTCACAAGGAGACCTGTCACGCGTCATGCGTGTCCAAAAAGCACTGAAAAACACACAGGTCAACGAAATCTAGGCATTTGCATATAGTTAAGCACCAAAGAGTAAGTCTCAGCAATACTGTGTTGAAATCACTCATCAATCCGAGCTTTTTTCTAAGAGTGGCCAAATTAGCGTTTTCGCGATTAGAAAAGCTCGATTTGGCCATACTTTTAAAAATGAGCTTTCCAGTTATGCAGACACTTCCCCGTGTCCACATTTGCACTCCTTCTCGTGCTGGCATGAAAATTTAACAGTTCTTAGCTTACTTTCATTCAAATTATGTGTGCAAGTCCAGTTTTGACACTGTTCACAAGGAGACCTGTCACGCGTAATGCATGTCCAAAAAGCACTGAAAAACACACAGGTCAACGAAATATAGGCATTTGCAAATACTTTAAAATCAAAGATTTAGTCTCAGAAACATTGTGTTGAAATCACACATCAATCCAAGCTTTTCTCCAAGAGTGGCCAAACAAGCGTTTTCTCGCCGAAGAAAAGCTCGATTTGGCCATACTTTTAAAAATGAGCTTTCCAGCTAGGGGACACATTCCGGTGTCCCAAGCTGCACTCCTCCGCGCACTGGCATTAAAATTTCACAGTTCTGAGCTGGATTACACTTAATTATCTGTGCAAGTCCAGTTTTGACACTGTTCACAAGGAGACCTGTCACGCGTAATGCATGTCCAAAAAGCATTGAAAAACACACAGGTCATCGAAGTCTAGGCATTTGCACATAGTTTAGCACCAAACAAATAGTCTCAGCAACACTGTGTTGAAATCGCACATCAATCCAAGCTTGATAGGCCAAACAAACGTTGTCTCTCCGAGAAAAGCTCGATATGGCCATACTTTTAAAAATGAGCTTTCCAGCTAATCAGACACTTCCCCGTGTCCCAAGCCGCACTCCTCCGCGTGCTGGCATTAAAATGTCAATGTTCTGAGCTGGATTACACTTTATTTATCTGTGCAAGTTCAGTTTTGACACTGCTCACAAGGAGACCTGTCACGCGTAATGCATATCCAAAAAGCACTGAAAAACACACAGGTCAACGAAATCTAGGCATTTGCATATAGTTTAGCACCAAACAATTAGTCTCAGCAATACTGTGTTGAAATCACACATCAATCCGAGCTTTCTTCTAAGAGTGGCCAAATAAGCGTTTGCTCGCTGAGAAAAGCTCGATTTGACCATACTTTTAAAATTGAGCTTTCCAGTTATGCAGACACTTCCCCGTGTCCCAAGCTGCACTCCTTCGCGTGCTGGCATTAAAATTGTAATGTTCTGAGCTGGATAACAATGTTTTTATCTGTGCAAGTCCAGCTTTGACACTGTTCACCAGGAGACCTGTCACGCGTAATGCATGCCCAAAATGCATTGAAAAACACACAGGTCAACGAAATCTAGGCATTTGCAAAAACTTAAGAATCAAAGAATTAGTCTCAGAAACATTGTGTTGAAATCACACATCAATCCAAGCTTTCTCTAAGGGTGGCCAAATAAGCGTTGTCTCGCTGAAGAAAAGCTCGATTTGGCCATTCTTTTAAAAATGAGCTTTCCAGCTATGCAGACACATTCCCGTGTCCCAAGCTGCACTCCTCCGCGTGGTGGCATTGGAATTTCAATGTTCTGAGCTGGAGTACACCTATTTTACTGTGCAAGTCCAGTTTTGACACTGTTCACATGGAGACCTGTCACGCGTAATGCATGTCCAAAAAGCACTGAAAAACACACAGGTCAACGAAATATAGGCATTTGCAAATATTTGAGAATCAAAGATTTAGTCTCAGAAACCTTGTGTTGAAATCACACATCAATCCAAGCTTTTCTCCAAGAGTGGCCAAACAAGCGTTTTCTCGCCGAAGAAAAGCTCGATTTGGCCATATTTTTAAAAATGAGCTTTCCAGTTAGGGGACACATTCCGGTGTCCCAAGCTGCACTCCTCCGCGTACTGGCATTAAAATTTCAGTGTTCTGAGTTGGATTACACTTTATTTATCTGTGCAAGTCCAGTTTTGACACTGTTCACAAGGAGACCTGTCACGCGTAATGCATGTCCAAAAAGCATTGAAAAACACACAGGTCATCGAAGTCTAGGTAGTTGAACATAGTTTAGCACCAAGCAATTAGTCTCAGCAACACTGTGTTGAAATCACACATCAATCCAAGTTTGAGTGGCCAAATAAGCGTTGTTTCGCCGTGAAAAACTCGATATGGCCATACTTTTAAAAAAGAGCTTTCCAGTTATGCAGACACATTCCGGTGTCCCAAGCTGCACTCCTCCGCGCACTGGCATTAAAATTTCACAGTTCTGAGCTGGATTTCACTGTATTTATTTGTGCAAAATCAGTTTTGACACTGTTCACAAGGAGACCTGTCACGCGTAATGCATGTCCAAAAAGCAGTGAAAAACACACAGGTCAACGAAATCTAGGCATTTGCAAAAACTTAAGAATCAAAGAATTAGTCTCAGAAACATTGTGTTGAAATCACACATCAATCCAAGCTTTTCTCTAAGGGTGGCCAGACAAGCGTTTTTTTTCGCCGAGAAAAACTCAAATTGGCCATACTTTTAAAAATGAGCTTTCCAGCTATGCAGACACTTCCCCGTGTCCCAAGCTGCACTCCTCCGCGTGCTGGCATTGGAATTTCAATGTTCTGAGCTGGATTACACTATATTTATCTGTGCAAGTCCAGTTTTGACACTGTTCACAAGGAGACCTGTCACGCGTAATGCATGTCCAAAATGCATTGAAAAACACACAGGTCAACGAAATCTAGGCATTTGCACATAGTTTAGCACCAAACAAATAGTCTCAGCAACACTGTGTTGAAATCAAACATCAATCCAAGCTTGATAGGCCAAACAAGCGTTGTCTCTCCAAGAAAAGCTCGATATGGCCATACTTTTAAAAATGAGCTTTCCAGCTAATCAGACACTTCCCCATGTCCCAAGCTGCACTCCTCCGCGTGCTTGCATTAAAATTTCAGTGTTCTGAGCTGGATTACACTTTATTTATCTGTGCAAGTTCAGTTTTGACACTGTTCACAAGGAGACCTGTCACGCGTAATGCATGTCCTCAAAGCACTTTAAAACACACAGGTCAACGAAATCTAGGCATTTGCATATAGTTTAGCACCAAACAATTAGTCTCAGCAATACTGTGTTGAAATCACACATCAATCCGAGCTTTCTTCTAAGAGTGGCCAAATAAGCGTTTGCTCGCTGAGAAAAGCTCGATTTGACCATACTTTTAAAATTGAGCTTTCCAGTTATGCAGACACTTCCCCGTGTCCCAAGCTGTACTCCTCCGCGTGCTGGCATTAAAATTTCACTGTTCTGAGTTGGATTACACTTCGTTTATCTGTGCAAGTCCAGTTTTGACACTGTTCACAAGGAGACCTGTCACGCGTAATGCATGTCCAAAAAGAATTGAAAAACACACAGGTCATCGAAGTCTAGGTAGTTGAACATAGTTTAGCACCAAGCAATTAGTCTCAGCAATACTGAGTTGAAATCACACATCAATCCAAGTTTAGGTGGCCAAATAAGCGTTGTTTCGCCGTGAAAAACTCGATATGGCCATACTTTTAAAAAAGAGCTTTCCAGTTATGCAGACACATTCCGGTGTCCCAAGCTGCACTCCTCCGCGTACTGGCATTAAAATTTCAATGTTCTGAGCTGGATTTCACTGTATTTATTTGTGCAAAATCAGTTTTGACACTGTTCACAAGGAGACCTGTCACGCGTAATGTATGTCCAAAAAGCATTGAAAAACACACAGGTCAACGAAATCTAGGCATTTGCAAAAACTTTAGAATCAAAGAATTAGTCTCAGAAACACTGTGTTGAAATCACACATCAATCCAAGCTTTCTCTAAGGGTGGCCAAACAAGCGTTGTCTCGCTGAAGAAAAGCTCGATTTGGCCATTCTTTTAAAAATGAGCTTTCCAGCTATGCAGACACATTCCCGTGTCCCAAGCTGCACTCCTCCGCGTGCTGGCATTGGAATTTCAATGTTCTGAGCTGGATTACACTTCATTTATCTGTGCAAGTCCAGTTTTGACACTGTTCACATGGAGACCTGTCAAGCCTAATGCATGTCCAATAAGCATTGAAAAACACACAGGTCAACGAAATCTAGGCATTTGCAAAAACTTTAGAATCAAAGAATTAGTCTCAGAAACACTGTGTTGAAATCACATATCAATCCAAGCATTCTCTAAGGGTGGCCAAACAAGCGTTGTCTCGCTGAAGAAAAGCTCGATTTGGCCATTCTTTTAAAAATGAGCTTTCCAGCTATGCAGACACATTCCCGTGTCCCAAGCTGCACTCCTCCGCGTGCTGGCATTGGAATTTCAATGTTCTGAGCGGGATTACACTTCATTTTATGTGTGCAAGTCCAGTTTTGACACTGTTCACATGGAGACCTGTCAAGCCTAATGCATGTCCAATAAGCATTGAAAAACACACAGGTCAACGAAATCAAGGCATTTGCACATAGTTTAGCACCAAACAAATAGTCTCAGCAACACTGTGTTGAAATCACACATCAATCCAAGCTTGATAGGCCAAACAAACGTTGTCTCTCCGAGAAAAGCTCGACATGGCCATACTTTTAAAAATGAGCTTTCCAGCTAATCAGACACTTCCCCGTGTCCCAAGCTGCACTCCTCCGCGTACTGGCAATAAAATTGCAATGTTCTGAGCTGGATTACACTTTTTTATCTGAGCAAGTCCAGTTTTGACACTGTTCACAAGGAGACCTGTCAAGCCTAATGCATGTCCAAAATGCATTGAAAAACACACAGGTCAACGAAATCTAGGCATTTGCACATAGTATAGCACCAAACAATTTGTCTCAGCAACACTGTGTTGAAATCACACATCAATCCAAGCTTGATAGGCCAAACAAGCTTTGTCTCTCCAAGAAAAGCTCGATATGGCCATACTTTTAAAAATGAGCTTTCCAGCTAATCAGACACTTCCCCGTGTCCCAAGCTGCACTCCTCCGCGTGCTTGCATTAAAATTTCAGTGTTCTGAGCTGGATTACGCTTTATTTATCTGTGCAAGT
>RPOG01005626.1:20048-30397 GCA_008086565.1 Thalassoma bifasciatum | reverse complement strand
TCAATGCCCAGCAGAGACCATGTGCTTTTGATCAATACGGTGGAGAGAGGAAGAGTTGGGACAGCGTGTAGTTAGTCTGCAGCTTCACTCTGTGTGGGAAGTCTCTCTAACAACCTGCAGATATTAAAAAGACTCTTTGTGCACACTGTGCCGCTCATTTTCCTCCCTTTTCATTTTCTCCTCTAACCAGCACTTCTTCTGCTCTCACTGACTCTACTTCTGCTTTTACTTCGACTTATACAACTTCTACCCTTACAGCAACGCTCTCACTCACTTCATCTTATAGTCCTGTGATTATATCAGCACCACGGACAGAGACACAGCTCTTACTCATGAAAAAAGGTTTTAACAGAGCTGTGCTGTTACTGAGTGCACTTTTTGTTTTTCCTTCACCTGTTGACTTTAGCTGTGTTTCCATTACACTTTTTCAGAACATTTCTGAAGTTTCCACTGCCAGTGTTTGTGCACGACTTGGGTAAAATCCTGCAAGATTCAGTTTGTGCAATGCAGAAGAAGGGAGGAAGAGAAATAGCAGAAACATTTTAAGAGCTGAAAGGTCATTTTGATGGGCGTTACTGATGTTGCTAATGTTGGCAAAGGCAGGAGCATAGAAATAAACTGCCTGGCCAAAAAAAAAGGTCATACACTCTAATATTTTGTTGGACCACCTTTAGCTTTGATTACGCATTCGCTGTGGCATTGTTGCAATAAGCTTCTGCAATGTCACAGATTTATTTCCATCCAGTGTGTCATTAATTTTTCACCAAGATCTTGCATTGATGATGGTAGAGTCTGACCGCTGCACAAAGTCTTCTCCAGAACATCCCAAAGATTCTCAATGGGGTTAAGGTCTGGACTCTGTGAAGGCCAATCCATGTGTGAAAATGATGTCTCATGCTCCCTGAACCACTCTTTCACAATTTGAGCCCGATGAATCCTGGCATTGTCATCTTGGAATATGCCCGTGCCATCAGGGAAGAAAAAATCCATTGATGGAATAACCTGGTCATTCAGTATATTCAGGTTGTCAGCTGACCTCATTCTTTGAGCACATACTGTTGCTGAACCTGAGCAACTGCAGCAACCCCAGATCATAACACTGCCCCCACAGGCTCGTACAGTAGGCACTAGGCATGAAAAGTGCATCACTTCACCTGCCTCTCTTCTTACCCTGATGCGCCCATCACTCTGGAACAGGGTAAATCTGGACTCATCAGACCACATGACCTTCTTCCATTGCTCCAGAGTCCAATCTTTATGCTCCCTAACAAACTGAAGCCTTTTTTCCCGGTTAGCCTCACTGATTAGTGGTTTTCTTAAAGCTACACAGCTGTTCAGTCCCAATCCCTTGAGTTCCCTTCTCGTTGTGCGTGTGGAAATGCTCTTACTTTCACTATTAAACATAGCCCTGAGTTCTACTGTTGTTTTTCTTCCATTTGATCTCACCACACGTTTAAGTGATCGCCGATCACCATCATTCAGGATTTTTTTCCCCCCACATTTCTTCCTGGAAGACGATGGGTCCCCACTATCCTTCCAGTTTTTAACAATGCGTTGGACAGTTCTTAACCCAATTTTAGTCGTTTCTGCATCAATCTCCTTAGATCAGTGGTTCCCAACCTTTCCAAACTCAGGGCCCACTTCTACGTCTCAAAAATGTTTGCAGCCCGCCTCCAACCCAAAAAGCACAGAGGATATAAAATGCCTCATCCGAACCCATTTTTTAACACTGAACTCAAAATTTAATAAAACCCAAAACGTAATAAGTGGTTGACAATGTAACAGATTCGGAGCCCAAAACAAATCACTGTTTGCCAAAAAAGCGACAACTTGTTACAGTTTGAGTTAGTTATTACATTGTGAGTTTTATTACATAGTTATTATTTCATATTGGGTAATTGCTACGTTTCGGGTCATGTTACCTATTGGCCACTAACATACCTTCTCAATTTCTATATATAAATAGCTGAACATCTTTAATACCCCGACCGAGCTTGTAACTTAGTTTTAACATTTAAAACATGCCGTTCATTTGTATCTTTCCTTATTCATTTATATCTTGTATCTTTATTTAACTACACTCCACTAAAATTAAACTATTGCGGAAGTGATTTGGCGGCCCACTTGCAATACCTTCATGGCCCACCAGGGGGCCGCGACCCACAGATTGGGAATGACTGTAGTAGATGTTTTCTCTGCTTGATGCCGATGATTTGACCCTTCTCAAAATGACGAGCATCTTTTCCACGACCACGGGATGTGTCTTTCAACATGGTTGTTTAGGAAATGAGAAGCAACTCATTGCACCAGTTGGGGTTAAATAACTTGTTGTCAGTCATGCAGTAATTATCCAATAGGAGGCTCGTACCTATTTTCTTAGTTAAATCCAGGTGGCAACTTTTTCTTTTGGCCAGGCAGTGTATTTGCATTTATTGACTACATTTTGAGCATAAGATGGTTCAAAGATGATGGATTTGAAGGAGGAAGCTGCTTTGTATCCCTCTGAGATTGTTTGATAACCATCTGTCCTCGTTCCTGTTCCTACCATGAAACTTGTTATTGCTTTAAACCTTGTGCAGTTTGTTCCACCTGCACTGGTTTAACAGCAAAAGCTCTTCCTGTTCTGTTGTGACCACTTCTTATTCCCCTCACACACCAATAAAGTTACCTCCACTGCGACTGCAGCTCATATCACCTCAACAATTACTCTTAGTGCTCCACAAACTGCTCCTACATCTCCCCTCCGTACTGCCGCCGCCGCCACCGCCGCTCTGACTTCTCCTGTTTCTCTGCTTCCCTGCTGTCACTACGGCGACTGTCACCGCTCTGACATGAGAGTTTAGACTGCCTGTCTCTCCCTGAGAAGCTTCTCCTTTCTGTGCGTGTAATAAAAAAAAAAAAAAAAAAAAAAAAAAAAGAGAGAATAAGACTGTCATGCATCCCGCTCATTCTTCTTGTTCCCTCTCTCCCTCTCTTCTTCCTGTCATTTCCTTTTACTCTCTCTTTCATTCCCCTTCCTCTGCCTCGCTCCCAGCTCCACGACTGGGTGACGCCGCTTAATTGGCGACGACACTGAAACATGTCCTGTCCTGCTCTGCAGCCTCCTCTGCATAATTAAAACAAGAGCAACACTTCATCTCCAGTGCAGCGGGAGGCAGAAGAGAGGGAGGTGAAGGGAGCTCTTCTTAAAGCCGATTTTTATAGAACGCCTTTCATGTGTTGCCTTTTATCCCATTATTTTTACAAATATATTATTTTTACCCTCTGTGTCTGAGCTCTCATCTCCCGCTGATTTCCTTACTTCACTTTTTCATTTATTTCCTCTTTCATGTATGAATGTCTTTGATTTTTGAGGCGCTTTGACATCCCTGCGCTCCCTCTGAGCTGTAGATGAGTTTACCGTTTCATTTTTAATCATGTTATTATGAAGTGACAGGAGTGAGGCTGATGAATGGAGANTACTGCCCAACACTGTCGTTTAGGTATAAAGATCCTCAATCTGTGGAAAAACAGGAGTCATAAGAATAATCTGTGGATGTTCCTGCAGCTTGTCGAGCAGAAGAAACTGTAAGTCCTCGCAGGAGCTTTAAAGAGAAAGTTATTAGAGAGCCACAGCTCTGTTCATCGCTCCAAGGCCTCCCAGCAAACTAATCCTGCCATGCTCATAATTCATACTGTTATTTAACACAATTAACGACACTAAAGCAGCAGCATTAAATCCAGTTAGGCACAACAGGGAGAGTAAACAAGTAAACAAACCAGAGCCTCAGACGCTGAAATTAGTGAGTCATGAGGAGCAGAGGTGCTGAACCACAGATCCTGGATCAGAGCCTCACCTGAGCTCTCCACATAGACACACACTCACTAACACACACACACACACACACACACGTCGGTGATCCCTGCAGCTGTCTGACCTGCAGCTGTTTCACCTGAGCTTTCATATCATAACGCAGCGTGCACTCACTCTCCAAACCTCCTGCTTCTGTTTGCAGCCGACTTTAAAAAGTGCTGTGAAAAACACTCAGCGTTACATAAGCAGGTAAACACACAAACCTGCAGACTGAATCTGAAATGACAGCTCGGGTTACTCAGGTTGCACACATTTTTCTGGCCCGCGTCCTCCTGTGGGATAATTGTTTGTTGGCCCATGATTCCCTCTAATTATTTCCATCTAATGACGAATATTTCTGCTGTTGTTTTTGTGTCATTAGACTGAGGATGCTCTTTCAGATCTGTGTCTGCTTCATGCAGGTATATCTCTCTTTAAAATAAGTCTAATTACTGCAGCAGATGGTTAAAGTCTCTGCTTGTCTGGAGCTGTTGCTCTCTCGCACCTGTGGTTCTCTGGGAATTAAAATAGCACAGAAAAGCTGATGTTCTCCAAAAAAGCATCATTTGATTTAGCAGATTTAACTCGCAGAGACAGGAAAGATCAGCAAATCAACACCAACTTTTCAAACTAACAGTCTGTGCTTAAAGTAGAGAAATGTTGTTCTTAAAGCTGATGTGTTGACAAATCTATGCTGCAGAAACGACGACTCTTTCTCTTGTTAGGGGGGCAGAACCTTCCAGAAAAGGTCTAGAACAGGGAGCTGTGGCAGGTTTAAGGACGGTCAAGTCTCATTTCAGGCTCAGCTCTCCGGTTACAATTTTGACAATTTTTTAAATTTTGGGATGTATTACATTTTTTTTCAATGACATTTCAGGTTGTTGTTATTTTCAGGTCATGCTATCGATAGAGGAATAACATGCCTTCTTTGGGGACTTTTCCATATATTAAAATCAGAACTGTTTTAATTTCCTTTATAACTTAATCGAGATAAAAATTGTGAATGTTATTATTTGTATTTGTATCTTAATTTTTCTATTAGTACCTTGTATCTTTATATAATTACACTCCAATAAAATACTTGTTTTGAAATGATTTCGCGGCCCACTTGCTATACCTTTGCGGCCCACCAGGGGGCCACTGACCACAGGTTGGGAATCGCTGATCTAGGAGATTATAAATCAAGGAATAATATAACAAATGTAACAATTTAGACTTTTCATATTTTTCAGATTAAAGTCACAATTTTGGAGTTTTTTGAACATTTTTGGCCGAATCGGAGTCCTCACTCTAATCTCGAGATTTGATGAAATTAAAACGTAAATATCAGAATTTTGAGATGAAAGTCAAACTTTAAAATAAAATCAAGTATTATTGATTTTTTAGATTCCTACTCGAATGTTTTCCATGGTCATTTCCCTCCTCTATGTGTCGTCACTTCTTTAACCATTTGAAGATTTTTAATCCGACCCTCGGCTCGTGGTCGACTCGTCTTCCTCGTGTTTAAGCTCCTCTGGTTCAGCCCTGAAGCCGTGTCCTCGTTTCGTCGCTGAGAAGTTTGGAGGAATCCCTGAACGCTTCTTTATCCCTCCTCTCTCCTCCTTGTCGCCTCGGCGCTGTGTTTAATACACCCGCTTGACTTTGATAAAGCGCGGCGTGGAAACAGCCGCCTCTCCAACACCGCTCGATTCATGATCTGCCGCTTCAGCAGAACTGCAGGGCGGGCCTTCACAGGGAGGGAGGGAGAGAAAACGGAGTAAATGAGAGAGGGGGAGAAAAGATGGGGTAGATTCTGAGACTCAGATCGTTTTCAGTCTGAAAGCAGAAGAGATGTCGTATCCAACATTTGAAAATAAGACTGGAGGAAGTGAGGAGGTGTGTGTAACGTGCTGTACGCTCTCCATGCAGTGAGGAAATCGATGTAAAGATGCTCTTCTGTCTGGTTTCTCTTTCCTGGTCTGATGGTACAGAAACATAAAGCCTGATGCAAGCAGAGAGTGGGCGGAGAATCATCCAAACAGGAAGAGCAGCTTTCATTTAATGTGCTGCAGGAAATCCTTTGATTGTCGAGGATTTTTCCCGTGGAATTCTCTTTGAGTCAAAGCGACGCCTGCAGAGAGAAACTCCAGGTGAAAGGAAAAAGTCTGCGTTTCAACCTGTTGCATCATGGTAAATGTAGGACTCAGTGTTTTCCTGGTCAGCCTAAAAAATCTGCTCCTCTCCTACTTTGTTTAATTTCACATTTCTTCAGCCTGTTGTTGTGAAACAGGTTCTGATGCCTGAAGCATGATCTCTGGAGGGAAAAACTTTGTCCAAAAAGTGAGGCCGCTGTCAGTTCTTGTTGTTTTTTAGACTCTGAAAAACATCACAGAGCAGATCTCAGGGACTTCCACTCAGCAAAACCTGGGAGCTACAGTTGTGCTCATAAGTTTACATACACCAGCAGAATTTATGATTTCTTGACCATTTTTGGGAGAATATGAATGATGACACAAAAACTTTTCTTTCACTCATGGTTAGTGGTTGGGTGAAGTCATAAGCAACTATTTTTACACTTTGAAAATCATAATAACAACAGAAACTTCCAAAACGAGCTCCTGACAGACACTTGCATCATTCATCCAGTGCTGCACTGACATTTCTGGATTCTGAGTCACAAGGAAAGAAAAAGAATTGTCAAAGTTTCTGCAGGAAAAGTGAATCCAACTGTATAAAAGAGGAAAAAGATATCCAAGGAACTGAGGATGCCAATAAGCAGAGTTCAAACTCTAATGAAGAAGTGGAAAATGAGGGATTCTGTTGAAACCAAAAGGTCAGCTACAACTGCCAGGAAAATTGGTCTGGATGCAAAGAAAAGCCCACAAATAACTTCAGCTGAAATACAAGACTCTCTGAATGTTTCAAGAATGTTTCAATAAGGAGGCACTTGAGGAAAAATGGGCTGAAGAAGAAAACCATTTCTACACAAATGCCACAAAGTTTCCTGCTTACAATACGCCAAACAGCACAGAGACAAGCCTCAAAACTTCTGGAACAAAGTCATTTGGAGTGATGAGAGCAAAAGTGAACTTTTTGTCCACAACCATAAACATTGTTCCATTTGGAGAGGAGTCAACAAGGCCTATGATGAAAGGTCCACCATTCCTACTGTGAAACACGGAGGTGGATCACTGATGTTTTGGGGATGTGTGAGCTACAAAGGCTCAGGAAACTTGGTCCAAACTGATGAATGAAGGATGAATGCAGCATGTTATCAGAAAATACTGGAGGAAAATTTACACTCATCAGCCCAGAAGCTGCACATGAGACGTACTTGGACGTTCACACATGACAATGATCCAAAACACAAGGACAAGTCAGAGTTTTGAGATAAAAGTTGAAATTTTTCAAAATGTCAAAGTTTTGGAGTTAAAAATTCAAAACTGAAAAAAAATCCAACTCTGAGATAAAGGACAAAAAAAAATTGAGAAAAAAGACAATTTTAAGTCCGAATTTGGGATTAAGAGTCAATATGTTAGAGGAGAAGTAAAATATTTTAGAAAATAATAATAAAATGACTTAATTTAATGAAGTGAAAATTCTTGGATGAAATATAGAAATTTGGGAGCAAAAGTCGTAATTCTGAGATAAAAGAAAATTTGGGATTAGTAGTCAAAGTTTTGAGAAAAAAAATACAAATTTTGAAATTACTAAAGGAAAAACCAAAACATGAAGAAAAAAAATACAAATTTTGAGTAAATAAATGTCAAATTTGGAGGTAAAAGGTTGACATTTGGGATAATTATGTAAAAATCTGTGATACAAAGTTGAAATTTGAATAAATTCAAAATTCTGAGATAAAAGGGAAAAATTTGCAAAAAAAAAAAAATAATAAATTTGAAAACCTAGAGAAAAGTAGATCAAGGACAAAAAAATTGAGGAAAACGCATCATTCTGATATGAAGTCAAATTTTTTGGATAAAAAGTCAATGCTGTTGAGAAGAAGTCAGATTTTTGGAAGTAAAAAGTGAGAAATTTTTGATGAAAATTTGAAATTTGGGACCTGCCATTGGCTACACCAGATTAAAGTGAAGGTTCTGGAGTGGCCATCTCAGTCTCCTGACCTCAATATCATTGAGCCACTCTGGGGAGATCTCAAACCTGCAGTTCATGCAAGACAGAGCAAGAATTTACAGGAACTGGAGGCTTTTTGCCAAAAAGAATGGTCAGTTTTACCATCTGAGAAAATAAAGACCCTCATCCACAACCAGCACAAAAGACTTCAAGCTGTCACTGATGTTAAAGGGGGAAATACACGCTGTTAAGAACTGGGGGAGGGAAACTTTTCATCAGGGTCATTCTGGAGGTTTCTGTTCAAATGCAGAGGAACCTTAAAGGTTTCACTCAGAGCTGCAGTCACCCTTCTCTCCCTCTCCCCAGCGGCCGTCTCTCCCCTTTCATATTTATTTAAAAAGCATATAAAAATCCAATATTGTAAGAGAGTAGTCCTGCTCATTGATTTGCAACATTGCACTCAGTGATCTAATACACTCAGAGATAGTTAAGGCAGAGATACAGAGGTATAAACAGCATGGAAAAATCCCTCATGTAGAAAATTTGAAGTATATTGCCTCGTGTAATATCATTATAGAGCTCCACTCTCTGAAAGCATCGAGAAGAGGAGGAGAGGGACGGAAAGAGAAGACACTTCATGCATTAAAGTCACATGTATAGTCCTCTTCAGTCTGAATCCGAACACGATGAGAATTAAGACGAATGAGACGTGATTGTTTTGCAGATCGAACTTTTGCGAGGAACATTTTTCTGCAGGATTTTGCAGAATGAAGTCACTTTCCATCGCGCAGCAACGCTAACACTTCACCTCCTGGCCTCCTGTTTTATTACTTTCTCCCTCTGTTCTGACATTTCTTTGTTTTAGTCTCAATATCTGTTTTGAATTATGAGCTCAGAGACTTCATATCACATCCTCTGTCGTTCTGAGTTTGTGTTCCCGTCCCTCTTTTTATTTTTTTCTTCGTCCAAAAAACAGTTAATCTCCTGCGCCCCTCATTTAGCATATTTCTAATTATATTCAATTTCAGCCTGTGATTTTTTTTCCTGCTGCACTGACACCGTCTCCCTGCGGGGATCAATAAAGTTTCATCTAATGTGAACCTGATGAAACTGTGTCAGACTCAGCGAGGAGCTCTCTCGGCTTTATTTAGTGCAGCTTTTAAATTGAGTTTGGTGCTTTCGCTCCCGCTGCTCTGATATTAAGACTGATGGACTTTTACTTTGCAGCGTCTCAGATGTGACTCGGTCGTGTTTTGAAGGGAAATATTTGCTCCTGCCGCACCTCTTCAGCTCTTATTATCTTACCTTGCGTGTGCATGCTGAGCTCGTGAAGTGCATATTACACAAATATTGCTTTTCTGTCATAAAGCTTGTGCTTCAGAGATAAAGAGATGTCTCCATTTCACTCAGATGGTTATAAATAAATGAGATTTCAGTCCTTGGAGGCAGGAGCCTGCAGAGAGACACATTAAATAACTGCGGGAAAAACTAATACAAATACTAACGTGACTCTTTTTGAGGACGATTCACAGACAGAATATTACTCTGTGTCATTCTGCATGTACTGTAGCGTACGACATCTAGCCTTATTAAAGCAAACAGACTGAGACAGAGGGACATCTACATGTAAACAGACCTGAAAGAGAGATGTACTTCAATCAAAATTCTGCTCAAAAATTTCCCTCCCCCAGTTCTTAACAGCGTGTATTTCCCCTTTAACATCAATGACAGCTTGAAGTCTTTTGTGCTGGTTGTGGATGAGGGTCTTTATTTTCTCAGATGGTAAAACTGACCATTCTTCTTGGCAAAAAGTCTCCAGTTCCTGTAAATTCTTGCTCTATCTTGCATGAACTGCAGGTTTGAGATCTCCCCAGAGTGGCTCAATGATATTGAGGTCAGGAGACTGAGATGGCCACTCCAGAACCTTCACTTTATTCTGCTGTAGCCAATGGCAGGTCCTAAATGTTGTCTTTTCATCTAAAATATTTCACTTTTTAATTTCAAGAATATGAAGTCTTCTCTAAGATATCAATTTTTTATCTCAAATTTGACCTTCAACAAAATTTTTTTTTTCCTAAACTTTTTTGTCCATAATCTCAAATATTGGTCTTTTCTCAAGGTTTGACTTGTTATCTAAAACTCTGACTTTTTGCTAATTTTGACTTTTATCTCAAGAATTTGAATTTAAAATCTCATAATCCAACTTTATATCTCAGATTTTGACTTAATAATCCCAAATTTAACCTTTTGTCTTAAAATTTTGACCTAATCATGTCAAAATTTGTATTTACCCTCAATGTTGTTTTTTTGTGTGTGTGTGTGTGTGTGTGTGTGTGTGTGTGTGTGTGTGTGTGTGTGTGTGTGTGGCTGGACAGGGGGTGGACCGCCCAGGGCAACGCCTGCAGCTCTGAGGTAGAAGGAAGACAGAAACAGTCTCTACTGATTTCTCACACACACACACACA
>RPOG01005626.1:0-19924 GCA_008086565.1 Thalassoma bifasciatum | reverse complement strand
TTTTTTTTTTTTTTTTTTTTTTTTTTTTGCAAACTTTCAACTTTTAGATAAAAACATTGACTTGGCCTTGTGAGACTGAGATGGCCACTCCAGAACCTTCACTTTATTCTGCTGTAGCCAATGGCAGGTCCACTTGGCCTTGTGTTTTGGATCATTGTCATGTTGGAACATTCATACTATTGGTGACTGACCAATCACAGCGAGTAGGAGAAGATAGCTTGAGCAGCTACAATAGCGTCTGTAATAGAGAAATAATGATACTTTATCTTCAGCGTATCTCATTTACCTGCAGGAAGTCAGGTGTATGGCCCATGAGTTTCTCTCACACGACTCTTAGCCATTGCACTTGCTACCGTGGGTGAGATTGAGTGACGGAGGAGGAGCCCAGTTTAGATTTCGTGAGTAAACAAATAAACCAGACATACTGCAAATTCCTACATACTTCATCTTTAAGTGAAAACAACTAATGTTATTTATTATATGTTGTATTTTTAAAACCTAAGTTCAAGATTGTACCTTTTTGTAAGACTCTACGTTTAAGTATTGATAATAAATGGCTTTTAATAACATATAATAGTCATAATTTCAAAATTCAAAAGACACACCTTGTCATTCAATGTGTTTTCTTTATTTTCATGACTGTTTACATTGTAGATTCTCATTGAAGCATCAAAACTATGATAGAACACATGTGGAGTTATGTACTTAACAAAAAAAAAGGTGAAATAACTGAAAACATGTTTTATATTCTAGTTTCTTCAAAATAACCACCCTTTACTCTGATTACGGCTTTGTTCACTTTTGGCATTTTTCAAGAGGTCGTCACCTGAAATGGTTTTCTCTTCACAGCTGTGTCTTATCAGGGTTAATTGGTGGAATTTCTGCCTTTATCAACTGTTAAAATTCATATTATGGTAAGAACCAATCAGCTAACTAAAGAAAAACGAGTGGACATCATTACTTTAAGAAATCAAGGTCAGGCAGTCCAGTAAATAGTCATAAAAATAAAGAAAACACAAATTGAATGAGACGGTGTGTCCAAACTTTTGGCCTGTACTGTATTTATGTAACATTTCAAACATTTTGTATTTTGTTATCTTCGAATAATTGCACCCCCACACACACACAAAATCATACTATTTTTGAAATGCTTTGGTGGCCCAACTGCAATACCCTTGCGGCCATCATGGGGTCACGACCCACAGGTTGGAAACCAATGTTGTAAAGAGATCATATGTGTTGTGATTTGGCGCCGTATATCACAGACGTTTGTACTTTGAATCAGAGTTCATGAATCTAGTGTTTAAATAAACCTTCTAAAATGAATATAAGTGAGTGTGTGTGAGTGTGTGTGAGCGAGTTAATTTGCTGTGTTGATTTATAATAACAGGAAAAATAAGAACGCACACATAAAAATGACATTACAGCACCATTAACGAGCTCTGCAGCCCAGAACCAGGAAATAAAACCCACAACGAGGAGAAAAATGATATGAAAAATACATTAAACGCAGAATAAATTAAAACAGAGGAGGGCAAGAGTGTGTGTGTGTGTGTGTGTTTGTGTGCCGTCCCAGAATTCCCAGCGGCTGCTGGGTGATGGTGATATTAAGCAGAGGAGCGTTGCAAGAGGACTTCATCGCCGTCTTCCATATTTTGTGTAATAGAATGTAACTAGCATCATTATTTTTTCATCACAGCCCTCCCACAACTGTCTCCCTCATCCAGGAACATCACTTTCCTCTCAGCTCCAGCCCTCGCTCTCCCTCGCCGCTCGCTGTTCCTCCGTCACACTGCGAGTCAATTAAAGAGCAGAAGATAAAATGCAGGGAGGGGAAAAAGGAAGACGGCCGCTCGGGGCCCTGCAGCGGCAGCTTCTGAGGCTCCGGGCTGACGTCTTGGATGTGGTGATGTTGAAAAAAACGAGGGGAAAAGAAGCGGTTGAAGAGTCTCCTGGCAGCAGCAGGCCTCTCAGAGATTCACTTTTTATTTATTTGTTTGTTTGTTATTTCCTGAGTCTGCTGGGACCAACTCCACGTTTATTCTCCTGCATGGAAACATCACAGCTGCTCCGAACTCGACAGCTGGACTTTACTCAGCGCCGGTCATCAAACGCCAACTGTCATGTGAGTCACTGCAGTCCATAAAGACCAGCACTCCAGGCTCTTTATTTATTTTTTTGTTGGTTTTCACACTCACAGGAGGAAAATCTTTAGAAGGCCTGAGCCACAAAAAGTCAGAAAATGAAGATATTTAGTGAAGCACATGTTTCTGTCAGCACCAGATCGAAATCTGCCACTTTGGTTTTTATTTTCCCAACAACCTTCAGTGTGACGAGTTCCTCTCTGAGTCTGTGGATTAAAAGAAAAAAAAAAAAAAAAAAAGCAGCGTGGAGCTTCAACAGGAACAAACCATCTCTGCTCTTTACACAGGGGGAAACACTGAAGCTCCATTTGTGCAGATTGACGTCAAAAATAACTCACACAGGGAATAAAAGAGTCTATTATTTCCTCTATCAACTCTGTCAGAGGAAGGAGTTTGTCAAAATAAACCATGTTGTTGGTGTTATTAAAGCAGCTTGTAGCTCTATTTGTGTTAGAATGAAAAAGAAAGTGACCAGTATGAGTCATTTATAAGAAAAAAGTCCCAGTATTTGAGAACATTTTGCAGATTTGTGTTTATAAAGACGCAAATATGTAAAGAAAAGTAAAAAATTGAGATCCCCAAGAAGCAAATCTGTGACCAAAAATTGTCACAGATGCATTTTAAAACATCCACGAATTGTAAGGAAATTTAATAAAACTCAAAACATTGTTAGGATTTTGTTTTTCTTTTAAAGCCGGTTATTTCTGATGCTTTTAAGCAACAAATTTGTGGGGAAATGTTGCTCTCATTGAGGAAAAGAGGGAACAAAACTGAACAAACAAAAGAAGAACTAAACAGCATACATTCTGGAAATTACAACCTGCAAAATTTTGAGAAAAAAAATACACAGATTGAAGAAATATTAAAGAAAAGTTGCAGATTAGTGAGAGAACCATAGCCACTGAAAGTCACAAATTCTGGAAAAAAATAGTTTTCCAAATTATGTGCTGCACATCTACGAGAAAAATAAGCAAATAAAAAAAAAAAAAAAAAAAACTGTACTGAACTGTTGGCTTTTAAAGAAGCAAATATGAAAGGAAAATTAAATATATATATTAATAAAGGCTTTGGATATTTGATTTTTCCAAGCAAATGACCAAAATTGTCAGAGGTGCCATATAAAATGTCCATGAATTGAAAGAAAATGTAACAAAACTTAAAACTTTGTTGGAAAAAAAAAATCATATGTTTTTCTTTTAAAGGTCGTTATTTCTGATGCTTTTTAGCAATAAATTTGTGGGGTAAAGTTGCTCTCATTTGAGGAAAAAAAGGAACAAAACTGAAGAAGCAAACACAACAAAAACAGAACAAATAAACAGCAAACATTTGGGAAAATACCAGTTGCGAATTTGTGCGAAAAAAAGTCACAGATTTATTGAAGAGAAGTTACAGATTGGTGAAAGAACTATAGCCACTAAAAGTCACAAATTCTGGAAAAAAAGATTGCATATTTGTGTGCTGCTCATCTACGAGTAAGAAAAGCAAATATTTGAGAAAAAAAACTTTGCTATATTGTTGGTTTTTAAAGAAGCAAATTTGAAAGAGGCTAAAAATCAGTGGATACATTTTTAAAAAGATCAAGATTATTGATAAGTAAATTTGGGTTTAAAAAAAATAAATGCAATTTTTTTTTGCCAGCATGTTGTTTATTGTTGCGACAATAACATTTCTTTGAATGTTTTTTTTTAAAGATATTTTTTGGGCTTTTTTGCCTTTAATTTGATAGAGGAGGACAGTGGATAGAGCAGGAAAGGGGGAGAGCGTGGGAAACAGGCCACAGGCCGGAATTGAACCTGGGCCACCCACTTGAGGGCAAACCTCACGGTGTGCAGCCATATCCACTAGGTCATCCGCGCCACTCTTTGAATGTTTTGAAGCAAATGTTTCAGTAAAGAAAAAGTGTCAGAAGTTTGAGGAAATTGTTGCTTATTTGTAAGAAAGTAGAGCAGCACGTTTTTGAGGTAAAGTCAATAAAAATTTGGATTTAAAATGTTGCAAAATCTGTATTTGAATCAGAAATATGTTGGAGAATGTATTCTGTAGGATTACAAAACAAAAAAAAAACTTGTTGGGCTAAGTTAAAAGTTTTGAAGAAAAAAAAAGAGAAAATTCTGACCCATTTATATAAGCAAAGGTTTTGCGTTTTGACCTAAAAGTCTTGGATGTTTTTGTTCGATATTACTTGACACTTTGGGTCAAAATCTGAGTAAACTGGAAAGAAAGTTTAGTCGTTCCTGTTTCCTCTCCACCAGCTCAAATGTTAAATGTAAGTTTAAGTTAATTTGAGTCTAAATCTGAGTAAAATGCAGCTTTGAAACAGAAAGTTTTGATAATCGTCTGTTTTTGTAGCTGGTGTTGTTTAGAAATGAGAGGACGATGATTCAGCTCCAGGCTTTGACTTCACTCTTGTGTGTTTAAAAATAAAACTCAGTCATGACTCATAAATTTGCAAACAATGGGAGTGAAAACAGGAGGATTTCTGTTTGTTTTTCTCAGGTTTTGAAATCTGTGACCTCAGCTCTGAGCGACGGCTGGAATCAGGCTCCCATCTAAAATTCACAGATAAATTCAGAGCATCAGTCTGTGCTGTTCATCATGGTTACGCGCCGACGTCCCTCCTGACCCGTGACGTCCTCTCTTAGCTCCAGAAGCAGCTCGCTCTCTGTGACAGGTGAAGCTTTCAGGTAATCCCGCTCACAGATGAGACCGTCAGACGGCGCCGGCCTATTTTCTGCTCGCTGCTCGTCCTGATTGCCTCTGAAAGATCAATCAGCGCCTCTCTGCCCCGCTCTGCTTTCCCCTCACCGACACACATCACATAAATAAACTCAAATTACCCAACGCCTCCGCCGCCGCCCGCCCGCCTCCTCACCCACCCGTTCTCCGGTTTTGCCTCCTTCCCAGCAGGAAGGCCAGAAAAAGACGGTCAGTTTTTCATAATCGCTCCAATTGACCGGGCTCACACCATTTTCCCGCTCACAAAGAGGCCGTGATTGTGCTCTGGCAAACACCGCCGACCATTTCCAAGACAAATACTGGAGTTCTCTTCATATTTGGGGGGTAATGGAGGCAGCGCGGAGCATTAGCTGAGCTCACAGGCTGCAGACGTGTGAAAGCTGCTGCCTTTTCTTCCTCCACACTTTGTCCACTTTGTCCCAAATCAGCAGATATTACACACAGATCAGAAAGCTATTTCAGACGTTAAGCTGCTGTACACTGTTGTGCTTTGTGCCATTAGTGCGGTCAGCGACCCTGAGAGTGGAAAATAAAGCTTTCACCGCAGGAAGTCAACACCTGAACACCTGAGTAACATTTAACCCTCCAGATTCCATCTGTGTCGGATAAATCCTCCCTTCTTCTTTTTCCGCGCTTTCTCCGTGAAATGTCAGCGACGTTTTCCACTCCAACTGCCAAAATCGGAGCTACTTTCATGGATCTCAGCGAAGGATCAAAATAAAACGGCATTCATTAAGTGTGAAAGAGAAAGGAGGAGACAGTGAATACAAGTGTGAAAGTACAGTAAGTGAAGAAATCACAGGAACAGAATCTTCCTTTCCAGATTCAAAATCATGCAGATACAAACTCATCAAGAGGAAATGCCAACGAGTGAGTGTTCGGACGACTCATCGGCCCCGAGAGGAGACACGTTAAGAGGTTAATGACGAAAAACTCAGCTTCACTTCTCACTTTTTTAAAATATCTTTAAGTACGGCTGCTCGGGCTCAGCTGGAGAGCAGGGTTCGTTTTCTGGATCGGTTTGACGACTATAAGAATCCAAGAAAAATAAATTACATTTCTCTGCAGAAAAAGTCACCTATACATTCACTGCTTTAAGCTCCTTTAAGAGCAGGAATTATATGATACTAACAACAGTCAAAATTCAGCTTGTTAACTTCAAAGTCAGAAATTTAGAAAGTCAACGATAAGGTCAGAATTTTAGGTCTTAAACATCAAAAACCAGAATTCTACAACATCAACTTCAAAGTCAAACTTAGACGTTTCTGCTACTAAAAGTCATAATTCTGGTGCACACCTTCAACCCCTCAACTATAGAGTATGAGAACTTAAGTTCTTTAAATTCTAGAATTTAGACATAGGAGCCAGAATTCTGGAATTTAAATGTCAAAGTCAGAATTCTAAGATGTTAACTTCAGAGTCAAAATATTAAAGAACTTTTGCATCAAGGTTAGAGTTCTAGAATCCAGATACCAAAGTCAGAATTTTGGAATTTAAGTATTGGAATCAGAGTTCTAGAATGTTTACTTCGTAGTCAGATTTCTTGAATGTGAACTTTGTTGCCAGCTTTTCTAGAATCATAAACTGAAGAGTCAAATTACTATGATCTTAACTTTAGGATCATAATTCTAGAATTGAATCATCAAAGTCAGAAATCTGAAATTTTGACTTTAAATTTGTCAAATATTAGAGTCAAGCTTCTAGATTTCAAACACTGAAGTCCTGATTTCAGAAATACACAATAAAAAACAGAGTTGTTACATTGGTTGTAGGTTTTTACATCTACAGGGCAACAATCCAGAAGGTCAACTTCAAAGTGAGATGTCTAGAGCACAAACTTTTTAGTCACAATTTTTGATTCTAAACATCGAAATCATGAATCTAGAAAGTTAACAGACGAGTCAAAATCTTCAGAATTTAAACAACAAGGTCAGAATTTCAGAATGTGAATCTCTGAGCCAAAATATTTAGCAAGAATTCTAGAATTTAAACACCGAAGTTAAAAAATCAGAAATCTAAACATCTTTGTTAGAATTCCAGAAACCTGGAATGTAAACGTCAGAGTCAGGATTTTAGAACGTTAACATAATAGCAACTGTTCTAGAATATAAGCTTCAGAGTCAAAATCCTAAATTGATAACTTTAGGGTCATAATTCTAGATTTTCAACATTAGAGTAAGAAATCTGGAGAAATTAATCATGCTGATCAAAAATTAGAATGTGAACATTTTGGAATCAAAGTTCTAGATTTTATACATTGGAGTCAGAAACTTAGAAGGTTACTTTTCTTAAGGGAGGTGTTCTAAAAGGTTCGCTTGTTTGAGAACAAATTCTAGAATTTTTACATGTTTGAGGATGAATTCTAGATTGATTACTTTTTTTTCCCCTGGGTTGAATTCTTGGATTTTTACTTTCCTTGAGGATAAATTCTAGGATATCTACTTTTTCAAGGATGAATTCTGGAACTTTTACTTTTTGAGTATGAATTCTATGAGGTTTAGTGTTCGAGGATGAATTCTAGAATGTTTAGTTTTTGAAGGATGAATTCTAGAATGCTTAGTTTTCGAGTAGGAAATTCTAGAATATTTAGTGTTCGAGGAAGAATTCTAGAATGATTTTTTTTTTTCTGGGTTGAATTCTTGGATTTTTACTTTCCTTGAGGATAAATTCTAGGATATCTACTTTTTCAAGGATGAATGGCAATTTAGTTACTTTCTAACAAATGTCGGATCTCCTTCCCTTCGAATAAAAAATTGTGAGTATTTAAATCATTTTTTCAAACTGTGGTTGTAGTGAACCCATTTCCTAAACTGTTAAATTCAGTGTCTTTGAATAAGACTTAATACGGACGAGCATAAATTAATTTTACAGACTAATTTAAATCCAGCTTTAACTGGAACATTTATGAGAATAAAGACTTTGTTCAGCCGGAGTTGAAGCGTTGAGCGTTCGCGCGGCGCCGCAGCAGCGTGGAGGCCTTTGTTGAGTCTGTCACTAATAGACTCGCTGAGCTTCTTCCTCTTCATCCTCCTCTCTCTCTCCTCTTTAACCTACATAAGAAAATTAAAATCCTATAATTATCTTCAATTAACAGAAAGAGGGACATGCAGTGATTAAGGAAATCAGGTTCAGGGACTATTTTCATTATCTCACCCCCTCCTCCCTCCTCCCTCGCTCGCTCTGACACCTCCTCCTGCCTGAAGCCTCCTCCTCCTCCTCCTCCTCTTCTTCTTCTTCCCTCTTTCTTTAAGGTTCACCTTTAAGCTCACTGCGCTGCTTTTAATTAACTTTTTTACCCCTTTGTCTTTGAGCTACCTGTCTGAGTTTGGCTGACGGTAAATATCAGAGAGAGACAAAGATGTTTCTGAAGAAAACTCAAGAATGAGTTTGTCAAAAGTTGTTTTGTTGGTGTCAGATTTATGACGTTAAAGGAGCAAAACGAAGATTTCCACGAGTTGAAAATCTTCACTGGTCAAACTGTGCTGATGTTGTTTCAGGTGGTTTTTCTCATGGCTCGTACGCTTCACTAACGCTGCAGGCAAAGTCACTTTGACGTGATGTTTGTCTGCAGAAAGCAAAGACTAATTGTGACAATAATTAGATCTTTATTTGATTAAATATCTCAACTTTAAAGTGCAATGACCTCTTTGATGTTCGTCCTTATTTGAACTCTGAATCATCAGCAAACATTCAAACAAAATGAACTTAAAGTCAAAGCAGTACGATGGGGGATCCCCACTTGACCGGAACGAGAACTCAACTACCCATAAGCCCTTGCGCGTGAATACTGTTGTAAAGATACAGATCTGCCGGTAGCGTGCATTTGTTTTGAAGGCGAATCATAGAAGCCAGGACTTCGCTCAAACATATTCTTCTGTCTTCAGACAGCTGTTTGCAGGATGGATAGCGACGAGGTGATATATTTATTTTTGACTAAATGACGATGTTGAAAATCGCTGAGTTCAACTTTGTTTTATCACCGTGGAGTGGCCCCCGCCCTCGTCCTGTTGAAGCGATAAAGTGAATAAAAGTAAAGACAGCAACATCACACACTTTTTAGATTTGAAATAAAACAAGCAACCCTGTGATTCTTAGTTGAACTGAAAAGGTAAGTATCTTGGACTAAAAGAAGTTAGAAGTGTTTAAGTAAACGGAAAACCCATTAGATGCGAACGGAAACTCGAATTTTAATTATAACAAAGTTATCGAATGAAACTAAACAAAAAGCTCCTCTAAATTCACAAAACCCAAAACCCAAACGAAACATGAAACAAAAGTACGTGCCCCGATCAGCCCAAGCACTTTTAACAGTTTTTAAGTCCGTTCAGCGTCCTTCACCCGCGCTCCCTTTGTCCATGGAAACAGAAAACTGAAACCGAAACGAAATAATCCAAAAATCCTCGGCCAAAAAGTCAATACAGCTTATATTATATAAGTCAATATCACCACAGCTCTTTAAGGTTTCTTTTGTGCGGATGTTTTATCACACTTCTCACACATACATTCACTTAAAACCCTATGATTCTTTGTTTGTTGCAGACCTTGACTGACACTCTTTTTTCTCTTTTCCCGCCGCCTGCTCACTTTTTTCCTCCTCTTCCTCCACGCCACATCCTTTATTTATAACTTTACGTGGCAATTTAGTTTGACACATCTATTACATTTCCTATCTTTTAGTTGACCATACCCCTCTTTCAAACCCTTTTTTTAACTGGAAAAGAACTATTTTGATTCTTTAAAAACACAGTTCATCACATTTCTTTCTTTAGTTTTGAGCACCTGTGTTTCTTCATATTTTCATTATTTCTTTTTCACACTCACTCCCTTTAATGTGCCACTGTCACATGTTGTACTTTTTTCCTGTCAAGCTGGTTGCTCAACATTCCTGATAACTCGTGAATAAACTGCCCATTCTTCATATTTAGCAGATTAACCTGGCAAATTTTCAGTTTTCTCAGGAAAATACAAGCAATGTCCTGTTCGTTTTCTTTACACTGCATTCTTTCCTCTAATTTTATAATTCTTAACTATTGTGTGCTTTGCAGTTTACAGTCATCGTCTACATTAGCTTTCAAAAATTACCATCTTCGCAATAAATAGCTTCCGCTATACTGGGATAACTTGTTTATGAGTATGAACAGAATGAGACGGCCCTTAGTGATACAAAAAGCCACATTACAAACTCGGCGTCGGTCGGACATCCCTCCTCGTCTTTTATTGAGTGAACGCTGAACCCATGTTTGTTCTGGTCTGAGCATTCAGCTTGTTTTTCTCTCGCTTTTTTTGTTTTGAATCCTCCGACAAAACTTTTCTCTTCCTTGGGTTCTTTGCTGCAGAATCAGGAATCGGGGGAAGTGACGTTTGCCATAAAACAGTCCGAACTTGTAGTTTTTAGTGTGGCAGGGTTCCTACCATCCACCTCGAGGTTACATAGAGCCAGTGAAAGCGACACAGACCACGACAGACCACGACAGAGGGGTCATTCAACTCACTGTAAAGTGGTGGATCATGACAATGAATATCGAAGGATTATATTATGTTTGAAAAACTACATAGTGTTGGTTTAACACTTCCAGCTGATGAAATGAAATAAACTCCAGCTTCTGCAGAAACATCTGCAGGATGTGTTTTTACCTGAGCAGGTGTTTTGTTAATGCTTTACCTATACATGGAATAAAACAGCTTGTGTTTGTCTGTTTTTGTTGAAAAGTTTTTATTGGAAAACATAATTATTCAGAGCTTCTTTCAGTGCGGGCGTCGCTCTCCTTACCGTGTCAAAAGGCCCGTGTTTAGGATTTTAATTTCAGAGCAGAGGAAGCGAGCAGTTGTTGTTTTTCTGCATAAAGAAACAACAGCGGCGCCGCTGCTTTCTCCTTTTTTTTTTCTGACTCGGCGCTCAGCAGAAACTAAAGAGGAAGGAGCTGCTGTCAATAATCTGACTGCTAGGACAGCGTGAGGAAGCTGCGAGCGCTTATTTGTCTGTCAGCCAAGAAATTCACAGTCAGAATTCGTTTTTCTGCCAAGTACGAGCACATACAAAGGATTAATCTGGAAGACATGCTCACCATGGAATAATACACCAGTGAAAAAACAACAGCTGCCGAGCAATTATGCATCTGTCTGCGCACAACTCCAGTTCCTAAAGACCAGAGATTTAAAATAAAACACTACTTCGTTTTTACCTCAGCGTGTAGGTTTTCAATAACCCTGAGGAACTTCTGCAGGATTTACAGCGGTTTGCAAAAATAAAACAACCTTCAGACGGAGAAAAACAGCAACTGACACAAAATAAACTCCTCATCAAAACCTTCAGACCAAAAAAATGAGAAAGAAATTTATTACAAACAACAATTAAAAGATGAAGGTAAAGGAGCCATGTTTCAAAATATGAGAAATATCAAGATTTGGGTTTTTTTTGCCTAAATGAAGTTGAAATTTTGAGATAAAAAGCCAAATAAATGAGAAATAAGTCAAAGTTGAACCTTTTAATCTCTGCATCTGCATCTTTTTATCACATTATTTTGACTTTTTATCTAAAAAATTGTATCATCTCAAAATTTTGACTTTTCTTCCCTTAATTTTGACTTTTTCTTCTCAGAATTTTGACTTTTTATATCAAGATTACATTTTTTTCTCTCGTAATATTGACTGCCTTATCTCAGAAGTCTTGAATTGACTCTTTATATTATGATTTATAGATTGTATCTCAAATTTATGACTTTTTATCCCAAATTTTTTACAAATTAATCTAAACTTAATGACTTTTTATTTCAAAATTTTGACATTATCATCTTGAATTCTTACTTTTTACCTCAAAAATGTGTCTTTGTCCCCCTTAAAGTGACTTTTATCTCAATAATTTTACTTTTATATCAAAATTTTGACATATACTCTTTTCAATTGGCTTTTTATCTTCATAGTTTTACTTTTTGTATCAAAATTATGATTTCTATTCATAATATTGAGTGCCTTATCTCAAAGGTTTGACCTTGTAGTCTTGAATTGACTTTTTATCCCTTGATTTAGAATTTTATCTCAAATTTATGACTTATTATTTCACAATTTTTACTTTTCGATCTAAATCTAATGACTTTTTATTTCAAAATTTTGACATTTTCATCTTACATTCTGACATATTATCTAAAAACTTTAACTTCCTTACCTCAAAAATTGTAACTTTTTTCTCCCTTAAGGTGACTTTTATCTCAAAAGTTTTACCTTTTTCTCCATTAAATTGACTTTGTATCTTAATTGTTTTACTTTTTATCAAAATTACGATTTTTTTTTCTTGTAAATTGACTGCCTCATCTCAAAGGTTTGACCTTGTTGTCTTGAAGTAACTTTTTATCTCATGATTTAATGATTTTATCTCAAATTTATGACTTTTTATTTCAAAATTTTTACTTTTTAATCTAAATTTAATGATTTTTTATTTCAAAATTTGACATAATCATCTTGTATTCCGACATTTTTTCTCAAAGATTTAACTTCCGTACTTGACAATTTTGACTTTTTTCTCCCTTAAATTGACTCTTTATCCCAACAGTTTTACATTTATACCAAAATTTTGAACATGTAATTTTGAATGTTGGACTTTTTATCTCATGATTTTCATGTTTCATATCAAAAAAGTGACTTTTTATATAATAATTTTGACTTTATATCTCTTAATTGCAACTTCAACAAAGCCACATTTTGATTTTTATGTTTTAACTTGCAGAAATAGGCTTCTACAATTGTGTTTTATTCTCTCACACACATGTGCAAACAGCACTTTTACACAGAAACTTGCACAGATGGAGAGCGCTGAGCGATGGTGCTGCACCTTCACTGTGCACACGAGTAGTTGGGGGGTTTAGTGCCTTGCTCAAGGGCAGCAGGACAGTGCTCAGGTAATTTACACTTATACCTCTCCAGGTATCAGGTCAGTTTCCTCCGTCTTCACTTGTTGCTCAAAAACCTTAAAATAAAAAAGATCACAAAGAGCAAATAGAGAGAAATTAGTGACACAGAGAAACACAAAATAAAATGTAACGTCAGGTTACTTAAATTTCCTGAGTTTTACTCCTCAGTTTAATCTTCTTTTTTTCTTAAATTTCCCTCAGAAAATCACAGAAGCTGCAGCAGATTTTCTCAAACATATTTTTTTTTCTTTCTCACTGTTGAAATAGTTTAAGAAATCATCTTTTGTCTCAGCTTTTTCTAATCTTTTGGAGAAAATAGTTTATGATGGCACTACCTTACTCTGCTGAAAACACTCCTGCACATTTTTCTTTTTTTTTAATGAAAGTATAAAATAAAACTTTTGGCCAAGCTCAGCCAAAAGTAGAACCTGTACATCTTTACTGCAGGACTAAATTACAAAAACAAGCTTCCGCAGGCTCGCTGGAGGACAGGGGGCTGAGAGAGACAGTATGAGTGTGTGTGTGTGTGTGTGTGTGTGTGTGTGTGTGTGTGTGTGTGTGTGTGTGTGTGGCTGGACAGGGGGTGGACCGCCCAGGGCAACGCCTGCAGCTCTGAGGTAGAAGGAAGACAGAAACAGTCTCTACTGATTTCTCACACACACACACACAACCAACACACACTGCCTCACTATGTGTCTGTTTGTACACACACACACACACACACACACACACACACACTCCACCGCTCATGTCCACACTAATACAGGAACTTATGAGCAGGTTTCTCGTTGTCACTGTGCAGAGGAAACTTTGAAGCTCTTTCACAAACGGCTCAGTTTTATCGTGTCGCTGCGTTTTCTTCTTCTTCTTCTTCTTCTTCTTCTCGGGGGGGGGGGGTTTTCCTCCGCGGCGCCCCCACCTGGTGGAGAAGGGCGGCGCGCAGAGTTCTGATAAGCAGTATTAATCCGGGTCACTCAGCAGCCGGCTCAGTGAAGAATCCCTGAAGTCTCTGAGCGCCTCCAGGGATCCAGAGTGTTCCCAGTCCAGATGGAGCGTCTAATCCCCCCAGTGTGTTCTGGGTCTGATCTGGGCCCCTCCCTGTTGGACCGGTCTGGTTAAACCCCCCCCAGGGAAGAGTCTGGATCAGATGGCCAAGCCTCCATCAGACAAAGAGGGACGGTTTCTGCTCTGAGAGGCTTCATTTAACCCAGGAGTGAACAACAAACACAGGCCTGGTCCTGATCCTGATCCTGGTCCAGGTCTTGATCCTGGTTCTGGTCCAGGTGACAGCAGGTCTCTCTGCAGCTGCAGTTCCAGCTCCTACTGGGGGGTTCATGGGGGGGTTGACTGGGCACAGATGGGCCACAAAATCCATCAGCAGTGAATTAGATGTGAAATAACGACTGTTTTATTTCTCATAATATCGACTGCGTTTTCTCAAAAGTTTGACTTTAAAGTCTTATATTTACTTTATCTCATGATTTAGAGATTTTATCTGAAATGTATGACTTTTTTTTCATAATTTTTACTTTTAAATCTAAATTTTATTACTTTTTATTCAAAAATTTTGACATAATCATCTTGAATTTTTGATTTTTAGCTCAAAAATTTAACTTCCTCACCTCAAAATTGGACTTTTCTCCAATAAAGTGACTTTTAATTGTGATAGTTTTAGTTTTATATCAAGATTTTGACCTCTTTTTTCCCTTACATTGATATTTTTCTCAATAGTTTTATATTTGTAGATCAAATTTTTGACTATTTTCCCTCTTAAATTGTTTTATCTCAATAATTTTACTTTTTATAGCCATAGTTCTAAGTTTTAAATCAAAATTTTGACTTTTTTCTCCCTTATATTGATTTTTTTATTGCAATATTTATACTCTCTATGTATAAATTTTGACTTTTCCTCCAATAAAGTGACTTTTCATCGCAATAGTTTTACTTTTTATATCAAAATGTTGAGTTTCTCCCCCTTCTTGTTTTTCTTTTTTTCTCAATAGTTCTAGTGTTAATATCAAAATGTAGACTTTTTCCTTTATAGTGAGTTTTTATCTGGATAGTTTTACTTTTTATATCAAATTTTTTTCTTATTTTCCTTTCAATTGATTTTTTATCTCAATAGCTTTAAGTTTTATATTAAAATTTTGAGGGTTTTTTTCCAATTAAGTAACTTTTCATGGAAATAGTTTTACTTTTTATATCAATATGTTGAGTTTTTCTCCAAAAAAGTGATTTTAATTGCAATAGTTTTCTATTTTATATCAAAATTTTTGACTCTTTTCACTTATGTTGATGTTTTTATTGCATTAGTTTAACTTTTAATTTCAAAATTTGGACTTTTTTCAAATAAAGTGACTTTTAATTGCGTTAGTTTTACTTTTTACATAAAAACATTGACTTTTTTTCTCCCTTAATTTTTTTATTTTTTATAGCAGTAGTTCTGCGTTTAAATAAAAATTTTGACTTTTTCTCCCTTATATTGATTTATTCTAATTGCAATAGTTATACTCTCTTTATAAAAATGTGACTTTTCCTCCAATAAAGTGACTTTTAATTGCAATAGCTTTACTTTTTATATCAAAATGTCAACTTTTGTCTCTCTTTAATTGTTTTATCTCAATAATTTTACCTTTTATAGCAATAGTTTTAAGTTTTAAATAAAAATATTGACTCTTTCTCCCTTATATTGATTTATTCTAATTGCAATAGTTATACTCTCTCTATATAAATTTTGACTTTTCCTCCAATAAAGTGACTTTTAATTGCAACAGCTTTACTTTTTATATCAAAATTTCGACTTTTTTCTCTCTTTAATTGTTTTATCTCAATAATTTTACTTTTAATAGCAATAGTTTTAAGTTTTAAATCAAACTTTTGACTTTTTCTCCCTTATATTGATTTTGTTTAATTGCAATAGTTATACTCTCCTTATAAAAATTTGAATTTTCCTCCAATAAAGTGACTTTTAATTGCAATAGTTTTCTTTTTTATATCAAAATGTTGACTTTTTCTCCATTAAAGTGATTCTTTATCTCTATAGTTTTACTTGTCATGTGACTCAGTTAGTGTCGTTTATTCACGGTGGCGTGAAACCTGATTGTGAATTACTTTAAGAAACTACAGGTGCACCAGAAGGACAAAATAAAGACAAAGAAAAGCAAAGCAAGAAAATATTCTGTTTCATTTTGAACTACAAACGGGCAGATTCAAAAGAACAGGATGTAAACAAACAAACAAACTTTGATCTTTGACTCTGATGAGTGCAAAAAACAAAAAAAAAAAAAAACCCACAAATGAATAATACATTTATTTAATCTTTTAGTATTTTGAACAACTTTAGAAATGCATGTTCATGTTTCTGCAACTTATTTTATCTCTGTTTCTTCTTCAGCGGTCACATGACCCCGTTCTCCAATAGAAGTGATTTTGTTTGACAGTCTGAAATCTTAAATTGTTGAATATTCTGATATTTTTTGCAGCGTGTGGCAGACTCTGCTGAAGATCTGTGGACTGAAGAGATTATCTGGATTTATCAGCTTTGGCCATTTTGCCAGAGATTTCTTTCTCTCTCTCTCTCTCTCTGTTCCGTCAGTTCGCTGGAAAACAAACCTGCATGAATAAATTCAAGCACTAACCCTTTTTTTTTTTTTCTGGTACAAATGCAAGATGACTGGATCAGATTTACCTTCCTGATAGCGGCTGTAAAGAGGATTTGGTTGGAGTGGAGTCCGCGCGGCGCTCGCATGTGTTCGCTGTCACCAGAAACACACAAACGCAGAGATCTCCAAACAAACATCATGAAGCAGGAAGATAAGACGAGAGCAGAGCAGAGGATTAAACAGATTAAACACTGAAGTCAAACTGTCAGAGCCGCATGACATCTGCGTACACACACACACACACACACACACTCACAGGTTGCATAAAACCTCAACAAACAGTCAAATAAAACAAAGACACAGAAATAACCGTCGTTTAAAGAAATGAAATATTGTTTATTTCCATCTGCAGCTTAAAAGGTGAGGTTATTTTAACTTCTGCCCTCTGTCTGTGTGTGTGTGTGTGTGTGTGTTTAAAATCCTTCATATCCTCTGAAATAAAGACATTTATGACATTATAGAAATGGGACAAACTCCATCTGCCCAAAACCATCATGTGATGTGGTTTAAAGCTTCAGAACAGACACTAAAAGGTTCTTGAGCGGAGAGATCTGTGACGTTAAGTCTGTTTTTATCAGCAGGAAAATGCTGCTCCGCACGCAAACCTGATTATGAGACATATGACTTTTTAATGCTCCATGTCTGAAATGTCACTTTGAAACTGAAGATATCAGAAAAGCATGTAACTGTGCTTCATGTATCATTCATTTTTAGTGTCGTAGTTACTGAATCTTTAAAGTTTCAGTGAGGATGATGTGTTTGGCGTTGAGAACAGTGACACCTGTGGTCAGAAGTGGTAATGTTTTTGCTAAAATTTGGATAACCAGGGCTGCGTCTCATTTGCGCTACATTCCATCCTTCCTTCCTCCACTTGCGTCGTTCACTTGCGTCTTAGTCCCGCCCACCAGAGATGCACGAGAGAGACGCGAGGAAATGAAGAGAGGAGTGAGGAGACGAGGAGATTCGTTTTAAGGCAAATGAGACGACCTTTCCTTCAGGGGCGTTTCATGACGTGAGGTCTTTCAGTGATGACGGCGTCAGCTGATCAGGATCATCATTCAGCTCTAACAGCTGTTTGTGTGTCTGCACATGTGCTGTAATAACGCTAATAAAATATAAACAGAAACAGCTTTATCTTAGTTTTTAATCTCTGAACAAACACTTTCACATGAAGAAAACCTGAGCTCCGTTTATTCAGTGTCCAGTTAAGAAGCGCAAGGATGGTTTGGGAGTAAAATGAGCCATTATTGGATTATTTATAATTATAATTAGGATAATTATTTATCCTTTATCCATGTCACTTTGAAACTGAATATATCAGAAAAGCATGTAACTGTGGTTCATGTATCATTTATGTTCAACGTCTAATCCACCAAATCTCTAAAGTTCGGTGAGAACGATGTGTTTGGCGTTGAGAACAGTGACACCTGTGGTCAGAGGTGGTAATGTTTTCGCTTAACTTCGATAACCAGGCAGAGGTTCTCAACCTTTGGGGGGGCTGCAAAATCATTTTCGAAAAAAAAAATAACTGGTGTTACATTACAAAATTTCAAGCAGAGTTGTTGAAGTTGTTTTGTGCTTCTTTGCTTTTCCAAAATTTGTTGTATCAGCTCAGTTTCTTTAATCTGTGTTTTTCCAGAACAAGTTCAAAGAGTTTTTGTTCATGCAGTTGATCGTATCTTACACTGCAAAAACTGAAATGTAAGCAAGTGTTTGTCTTATTTTTAGTAAAAAGTGTCTCTTTATTCCTAAATTGAGCCACATTCAACTGACCAGTGCAAAAAAAGTGTCTTATTTCAAATGATTCAAAGACAAAAATGACGTCTGAACTGGTTGAAAAAAATCTGCCAATGGGGTTAAAAAGAAAAGAAATCTTGTTGTAAGATATTTAACCCTCTGATGCATGAATTAATAAAGTCAGTGTCAGGATCTTTCCCTTGAGTGTTTCCAAAAAGTTTTCCAATGTATTTATTTTTTATATTTGTAACTGATCATTCAACATAAAAACAGCATGAACTCAATGTAAATATGACTTTTTTTTCTTTGTTTGAGTTCTTTTTTTTTCTTTTTTTCTTTGGTAATTTCATGAACAATCTTTTTTTAATGTTTTGCAAAACTTTTTCACTCTCTTTCATACATTTTAACACTGATTAATTTATAGTTTATGAGCTTTTTCACCCTCAAATTTTTGTCTATAACATTTTTAAATATAGATGTTTGGATGAACATGAACCATTTAATTTAAGAGTAAATCACTTTAAATAGGCACACATTTAACTGATGAATCCAGAAAAAAAGTCTTATTTCAAGTTAATCAAAGACAGAGACATGTCTGAAATGCTTTTAAAAAAGAAAAAAAATTGTTTATATAGTAAGGTAAAAGTTTCGTGTATTAAGACATTGTTTGCATTTTAAGAAACTTGAATAGCACAGTTTTCTAACTCTGTGGATTTTTGTCTTTAAATAACTCAAAGGAAGACATGTTTCTGGACTGGTTAAGAATAAAAAGACAATTTTACAAAAAAAAGAGACACAAACGTTTGCTTAGATTTCAGTTTTTCCAAAAATTTGATTTTAAGTACAACTGGAAAAGAAGGGCAAAGCACTCACACATATATAAAATTTTTAACCACTTTTACCTCAGCAAGTAAAGGGTTAATAAATGTTTATTATCCTCCGCAGGTGATGTTTGTTTTGCACAAAGTGGTCGACACATTTCGCCCAGGAAGTAAAGTAAAAAAGAAGAGCAGTGACCTCTTTTATTGTTCTCACTTTTACATAAAACAAACTTCCAGCTGATGAGAACTTGTTGATGAAAAGGTTTTTAGTGTAATCTCAGCCTCAGTTGTTGTGGTTTTTGATAACCACACCACCCAAAGACAAAAACTAATCCTAAAAAAGCTCAAACACACTCAGAGTTTCCTCTTCTGTTTGCTCCTCTGCTTCTTTCTGTCTGTTATCAGACGGCGGTGTCCACTTTTCAGTCTGCAGCTCCCATCAGGGGTCCTGAAGGAAACTCTGAGATGATAAAGAGCAAAACATTACACAGAAAAACATTCGTATTCTTCTTCTTGTGGCTTTTTTTGTGGAGTAGTTTGAAGGAAGAATAACTCTGAGGCTGCAGCAGCCAAAACACAGCGAGGACTCTGTGATGAAGAATGGCTCCGGCTGCAGACTGTGATTTATTCTGAAGGTTCAGGGGCCAAAAGGGCTGAAAAACAGACGCTGTGAAGGAGCCGCTGCAGCTCTCCCAGCTCTGCGCCGTAAATCCTGGAGGTGGGGTTTGGAATAAAGATGTTTCTTTATGTTTACATGTTGTTCGTGGCGCGCGCTCCACTCCGGATGAGATGCACATTATCAGCCTGAGAGTGTAAACAAACTCCAGATTTAAGGAGAGCGCTGATGGAGTATTTACCACCACTCATCTTCTCTTGTAGCTCTAATCACACGACATCAGTCCGCTTCCTTTTGTTGTAGC
>RPOG01005625.1:0-30410 GCA_008086565.1 Thalassoma bifasciatum | reverse complement strand
AGCTGTCATGCCACAGCGTCTCAGTCTCAGTCGCTTGGCTGTAAAATGGAGCGCAGGTCCCCTGGGCGAGACGACTCCCAGGACATTACTGTTAAAGGCTTTGTCGTGACCCGCTGCTACTGACTAAACTATATATCACCTCTCTAGCTGCATTCAGCAGCATTCTGCTCACGTCTTTATGGAGCAAGGGTCTCTCTCTTGGTCTGTATATCTTTCACTCTCTCTCTCTTTCTCTCTCTCTCTCTGTTTCTCACACTTGCTCATTCTGTGTCTCACTCTTTCTCCTCATATTTCGCACAATCACACTCACTCTTATACTCTGCCGTACTCTCTTCTCTAACACATGCAAGCCCAGAGTTTTCTCTCTGATCTCTATTCATCGGGGAAAAAAAACCCAGCCTGATTTTCAGCATCCTCAACACATAAGTATTTGCATCGACCAAAAGACTGCCTTTGTACTTAATGCCACTGAAATTTTCCCTTTTTTTTTTTTTCTATTCTCCTGAGCGATGAATGATTGACACATTAAATTGAGCTAAGCCGTGGATCTCTTTCTGAGGGCCAAGACATCCAAGGCAAGGGGTCAAATATTTATTCTGGGGACTATTAAAGGTTGAAAAGAAGGGAAGCCTTTTCCCCTTCGACCCTGTTGTGGCAATTCTATGTTTTGAGTCTAAAACCCCTAAATATAGAATGAATAATCAAGTCTTTGCTTAAAAAGGTTCAAATATTTAAGATACAGATTTTTTTTGATGGATTCCAAACAGTCAAAACTAACCAAACATTTCTTTGTTGACAAGCCCTGCTGCATTAATCATTCTTTTTCTAATTCTAGTAATGATAACGTCTTCTCATCCTGTCAGTCAACCAGTTCAGTCCTGACTTTTATCTCAACAACTATTTGCTGGTAAAATTCTCTGAAATCTGGAGAACATGTTTCAAGAGCCCAAATTGTAACAATGACTCAAAATGTAACAATCTTAAATTCAATTAAATAAATGCAATAAAACCTAAAGGGTCAATAATGTAATAGATGCTGAAACAAAAACATGCAAACTTTTTGCCCATAATGTTTAAAGTTTTCAGGTTTTACATTTTTTTTTAGTTACTTTTAAGTAATAAATTTGAGTGGTGTCAGAACGTATGTAACTTTATAAAAGTGAGGAATCGTCATCATGATCACCTTTATTGCCAGGCTCAGAAGTCCATTTAAACAAAACAAGCAACAACTTTTAAAAGCACATAACAAATAATTATAATAACAACCCCCCCCCAAACAAATAGATAATAGGCAAAAAACACAAAAGTACAAGACTTCACCAATATTCTGCCAGATAGGTAAAACGAGAGACTGTTGTTCTTCTTTTGGTCGTTTATATAGACTCAACAAACATAGGCACCTTAAGACTGGAAATACAAGACACAAAAATGAACAGACTAACATAACCAGTCAAAACGATATACAGTAGTAGTAAAAAGTAAAGTAGTAAATAAATTTGTTTCAAACCTGCATATAATATCTCTCACATAACAATCAACGACAATTTTTACACATGCATAGGTTTGAAAAGGGGATGGACGAAGTAATGCTTATACAATTCCAACATCCCCTCCCACTCACCATCATAAAATACAATAACAAACTAGACAACGACTGTCCCAAACACTCTCTTACCCCCAACCTCCTCCGTTCATATTTAAAGCATCAGTCTCTCTCTTCTAAATATTTTGTTTACAGATTTCTTTTACACGTTTTTTTTAATTGAATGATTTTAGCTCCTCTGCCAGTTTGTGCCACTCCCCACACTGAGATACACAATTACAAGAATTGAGAGTGGTTCTAACTTGTGTTTGGTAAAATTTGTTACTTTCCCTTAAGTTGTGTGTATGATACCCATCTTTGTCGTGAAGTAAGTGCTGTATGTTTGTAGGTAGAGATTTCTTTGATGCCTTAAACATTATTTGAGCAGTTTTGTAGTGTACCAAATCGATCAACTCAACATCTGAAGATTTAACAAAGAACGAGTTGGTATGAGCGTGGTATTTTTCTTTGTGAACAATTCTTATGGCCTTTTTTGGAAGCGTGAAGGGAGGTGATAAATTGGATTTATAACAATTTCTTCACACTTCAACTCAGTAACTTAAATATGACATAACAAACGAATGGTACAGCAAATGTAGAGCAAATGTAGAGCAAATACACAGCCTAACTTACCAAAAGAAGGCTATTCTTGACGAGCTAGCTTTGGTTTGCACTTCATTGGAAAATCCCTTTGACGGGTTGATGCAATTACCACACACCTACTACTTTCCATTAACTTTTTATAACTTCCACAGACACACAAAACCATTCTTCATAAATGATTTAAAGTGCAAGTATTCTCAAGCTTCACAAGTTTCTCACTGTCAACTGTATGGAAGCCACAGAACTAAACAAAAAATTGCAACTGCATTACCTGCCTATAAAAGGAAAGACAAGAACGTTTATTTGGTGAAACTTATTTAAGTTCAGGCTGTACAGGTTGAATTCGTCAGGTGTAGCCACTGAGGTAAAACAGAGTCCAAATGAGGTATAGACACAAAATAATCATGATTTATCAACTTATTGAAAAAAATATATTGATAGATAAGTCAACAACAAAAATAAGTGTTTGATGAAAAATGGTACATCACTTACAGCAGACAAGACAGTGTGGGAAAAAGATGAAGTTTTACAAGGGGAAGATTTACAGACTAAGCATGAAAAGTTCACTGTGATTGAGAGAAAATTCTCATAGTTTAGTATAGAGCCTGAGGATGAAAAAAAAGCAGTCTTCCATTGTGCCTTCTTTGTACATGTTCACACATTTCATGATAAGCAAAGGTCCATCGTAACCTTTTCTTTGCAGCCTTCTGAGTGAAATGCCTTTATTTTTCATTTCCCATATGCAGCTCTTTGCAGAAATTGAAGGTGTAAAATGGCGAAGCACTCCGCTCTAGAAAAAACAATGCAATGACGACTCAGCATGACGAATAAGTAATTTCGTCAACATTCGATTGTCAAGAGCATTTAACTACCACTATTAAACCACTACTAAATGTTGACCAAATCCAACCATACGTTTGTCTTTTCTGATTCATTGTGGCATTGAGGTATCTGATGGAAGTCTCTGATACTCTGACTTACATAACGATATGAAATGACATACAGTGTGTGTTATCTGTGTTATCAGAATATTTTTGCATGTCGCAGCCCTCACAGTGTCAGGCTGTCACTGTCTATCCGTCCGTCTGTCTCTGTGACTCAGTGTCAGCTTGTCTGTCCATGTTTCCATCTGTATCCATCCGTCTCCACGCCTGTGCAACATACCATCAAAGTAAATCACTCTCTCACGCCTCCTGTTTGTCAGTCTTTCTGTCTCTGGTTATTTGTTTGCTTTCTTTATCACGATGTCAGACTCTCCAACACTTGAACTGTGAATCTTTGCCCCAGTCGCTCATTTATCCAGTATATCAGTTTGCTCAGATGTTATTGCAGATTTTTTTATTCTGGGTTTCTAACTTGTTTTTTCCTGCAGGTGTCTGTTTTAGACCCATTCCCCTTTATTCAACTTAGACTGTTTACAGCTGTCTGAGTGGGAAGCCTGGCTCCTCCTTGACCCCAGACAACCTTTCTGGTGACACTATATTCATATAATGTGAGATACCTAAAGTAACCTGCACTTCATATAGGGAGTTAAAGGACTCTTGCATTAAGACAGACAAAACAAAAATTATTCTCTTTAATCAGAGGTTGGTTATCAGTTTAATTACATTGCCATAGGGATGTACTTTCAGTTTCAGTTGTTTAGAATTAAAATAAAAACACAAGACTGAGTTTATTTTATGTCACTTCTTGGCAAAACTGTCTAACTTTCTCTTTCTTCTTTATTCGATAACACAAACCCATTTGTATATCCAAACTGAAACAGTCTGCAATGATTTATTCATTTTCCTCTCCTAACTTTCTGCCTTTGTGTCTGAGTCCACTGGAGGAATAAGAGAATTCATGTATATAGTCTTCTCTGTGGGGAGTGAGGGGAGTAATCAGCCAGTGATCTCAGTGGGGAGTGTGTGTGTGGAAAAGTGAATCCACTTGCTCTAATTGGTCTTAAGTCAAACAGTCTTCAGACGCACCCACACACACACAATCACATACACACACATACACACACATACCCATGTGTCCTCGGAGAGCATCTCTGAAGCTGATGTTTTTCTGATGAAATGTATTGAAGGTGATCACACTCAGAGCTTCACTTATGTATGAGCCTTATTTGATCAGTGTGATATACTGAGACACACACCTGTGAGACTCTCATTGGTCTCACTGAGCTTACCTTCTTGTTATAGGATCCACTTTTTTGTTCTTTTAACTATGGTGTGAGAAGAAACCTTAGTTTTACCTTAGAATGGAATGCTCATCCTGATTATTGACTAGGGCTGGTTAATTATGTGCAAATTAGACTAAATCGCAATATAGTATTTCTTAAACGTCAAATGTGTCAGAATAGCAAATAAAATACTTTGTTGCAGATGTTTTCAGCTTTACACCAGTGTTGCTCAACACTGCTCAACCAAAGAGAAATATCGTTGAAAACTATCTTTGCAAAAGGACAGTAGTGAAAAGCAGCAAAAATGGCAAAAAAAAACACAGCAACAATCTGTGAAAAGGGGCAAAAATTTGAGGAATTTTTGGAAAATATTCCAAAATAAGCAAAATTTGTTAGAGGTCTGACATTTCTGTTCAAAATATCCTTTTTATTGACCTTATGTAATATTCTGATTTTCTTGAGAGACTGCATTTGGGTTTTCAGTTAAAGTCATCAACACTATAAGAAATAAAGTCTTGAAATAATTCACTCTTTGTGTAATAAGTCGATATTAGGTGTCATTTTCTGACACGAGTGACCAGAAATATTTAATTTTGTATTATATTGTAATTTTTGAGATGTTTCTGTTAATGCAAACAGAGTTTAATATTAATTTATTTATTTTTATTTATTTTATTATTGTACTCATTATTATTATTATTATTATTTTTTTATTTTTTTTTTTTTTTTTTTTTTTTTTTTTTTTTTTTTTTTTTTTTTTTTTTACAAAAATCCTACGTTTCTCCCATATCATCCCCTTCAATATAGCAATTGACATCAATAGCACATAAGATGGGAAACCTACAAATGATCACACAATAAATTGCAATTACAATATATGGAAAAAATAATTGCTATTAAATAAGTTTTACAAAACATTCAGCCCTATTTTTAAGGCAAATCATAGATTGAAATATCATCTGTTACACCACAAATAGCATGATGTTGGGTGCCAGTAAAGATCAGTGATTTAATTTTGTGCCCCTTGTGCAACCCCAACCATTTAAGCATTTAAGATATCATTTTGAATAAACAGCTTGCACAAACTGGCAGATTAACTTTTACAAAAACATAAACGTTGTATAGGAAATCAGCAATTTTACTGATAATGTAGAGCAGCAGTGCAAAACAACTTGGACAGGGTGTTGGTCTAATAAATGTATTCAGCAAAATAAAACATATTTCGCAGAGTGCTCAAAAGCAAAGTGAGTGAGAGGAGCACATGCACAGAAAAGTAAGTGAAACCTAAGTATCAGTCACATTACATAAGTATTGATCAATACTGATACCAACATCAATATATCAACATTCTTGATCAATTCGCCCACCTATAATCAAAATCTGCTGAAGAAAGCAGGAGACACAAAACACAGAAACTTAAAATGTGTTCCAAACAAGAACAGTATGGCCTGTCCAAACATGTCATCCACCAGCCATAAACACACAAATATGTGTGATAAATTTAAAGACACATTTTTATTTGTGAAATGTAATTCTCCATCATGTATATAAGATACAGATTCAAACTTGCCTCTGTCTCAAATCAAACACACTCACACATACTTACACACGCACACACAGGGTTGAGGGTATGTGTGTCTACACATGTACTCATTAAGTACAGGAATCAAGGCCAGTGGAGTGTATTTAAAGGAGATTGCAGGCATGCAGTTATTGGACTTGGCCTAATTGATAAACCCATTAGTAACACTTGTTCAGATAACATGGGAGGAATTTCAGTCTGCTCACAGTCACTCCAAATGGGTTCACTTAGGCTTAGAGTGCAGCACATTAAGAGAAGATTACAGAGCAATGTGGAGCATCTTACAGTCCACGCCTTGCTACTGGGAGATTAATAGAGACGAACCGAGGAGAGAGACGAAGAGAACATTGGACTCTGACACTCCGCAGGGTGGTGACGCTCTGTATGAGCATTGAGCTGTAGTCAGTGAGTTTGTGTTCTTATATTCCTGAGTGTATTTCTACATGTTGGTTTTTTTTTGCACCATATGGATTCATGTGAGTGCTTCAGCTGTTGTGGTGTGTATGTGGGTGTTTTTCTGCAACTCTCTGAACATATACCCATATGTGTGTAAGTTTTTCTGCCTTTTAACTGAAGCAACAATATGTTTCAGCAGAAGATTTGAACACAAAGTGTCCAAGCTATAGATACACTGACTGTGATGAAGCAGCTGTGTTTAAATGTCATGTTTTCCTCAACCACTACGCAAGAGTCTGTTTTCTACCAAGCTCGACTATTTTATTGAGAAATTGTTAGAGGAACCTGGAATTTGGACATGCTCAATTACACGAAATAGACATCGGGGTAAATGAAAATTTCTTGCTAATTTCAGTCCGAGAACATCTTCCCATGTATTATAGTTGAGTGGTTTCTAGTACCTATGTTAGAGATCTGTGTGTTCAATGGTGCATTCTGTGATTGAGTTGGTCTTTTTTCATTTTCAATATTACAAAATTTTCATACATGAGCTGCTGAAATTTCCTCACCCCAGTAACGAGTGTGACTTTAAAACTTAGAGCCCTGATCTGACATATGTTCTTTAAATCAACAAAGGCAAGAGTTAGGGGATAGTTAATGTTTAGGAAAAACAAAAACCTGGGAAACAAACCCTAACAAGTTTTCAAGCATTTTGGCACTTCCCACTGTCGTCACGTCCGCACTCATCACAGACCAATCCATGTCAGGCCACAGTATGGTGTAGGACAGTTCCCCAAACTATGGCCCGCAGGCCAAATGTGGCCCCTCCCAACATTTGGTCTGGCCCTAAGAATATTTCCAAATTTGTATTATGAAAAAAAAAAATTAATAAAATAAAAAAAATTAATTCATTGTTTATCATAGGCCTGTCGAATTCTGGCTTTTTCCAATAAAGTGTTCCTCAGCTGTGAACTTAAAGGTTTTTGTTTAGTAAATTATCTTTTAGTAATTGATTATATAGCTTCTTTTTCACAAAAGCACAGAACTTGATATTCAACATCAAGAGATGTTCCATGTTGATAGTGTATGCGATCAGGAGCAGTGAGCCTGCAACAAAATAAAACAACACAAAAAATGGTGATGGGGTTAGAGAAAAACTGAGTCAGAATGCAAAATATTTAATCAGCAGTGCACAAATTATTATTATTTTTCGTTCAATGGAAAGAAAAAGCTCACTTTTCAGACTTTTATTGTAAGATTGCAAAATAAGCATGAAAAAATGAAATTATTGACCCAGTAATGTTCTTACAAAAGCTAAACAGCTTTATTATGTAGTCTTATTAAAATTATCCAGCATCATATAAACACAATAAAATCTCTGGGGATACAATCCAACTCCACAATGATAACTGTATTCCCCCCAGTACGTTGTTTTCAGTTGCAGACAGACCCTGGTCCCCTGTCAGAGAAAGGCAAAATTATGGGACCCTCAAAGAAAAAAGTTAAGGGAACCCTGGTGTGTGAAATGTGTTACCTGACACGCCAGATAGACAGTTCCATATAGCGCCACAGACATATTTCCCTAGTCTGTTTTTGCTCTTCTCTCTTCTCTCTTTGCTCTGTTTCCTGTCAGGAAGGCTTTAAGTGATGCTCTCTGTTCTTCTTTTAAAGAAGATATTGAGTCGATTCCTGATAAAACTGCAGATATTGCCAAGCCCACGGAGACCACTTCACACGTCGCCATTGTTTTCAAACATTTAAATTCATATTTCAAACATTCCTCAGCTCCTGCCTCCATTCTCTGATTGGGCTGGTTAATATTGGACTGGGTGAAATCGTTTGTCAATGGAGCTTGGCAAGATGGATCTGCAGGATTTTAGAAGATGAATCAGGCAGGTCCATCTGATCTGAAAAGTTAGCATTTCAAAGTGGAGGCAGACAGTCTCGGCAAAAAAAAACCGATCCTCTTTTCTGCATGTGCACAAGGAGACCAGATCACCACAGTGACTATACAATCAAACTATAACCTTAGTTGGAGCGCTGAGTGCATGTAAACATTTAGACTGTTTCTGCAGCCAGCATCAAGTGTGCTGGGTATATACTGGAGTCGTACATTGGCTTCATGTTTTAGGACCCAGGGTTGTTGTTTGCTTTTAGCACAGACACAACTTCAGCCCATGACTCACGCACAAACTATTCTCATTTCAAATTCTATGACCACTTCTTCTATTACTTCCTCTCTGCCAGGTCAGCATTTAAGCTTTGTTAACCAGCTCTCCCACAGGTCTGGAGCACTTTTTTGTTGTTGTTTTTTTTCTATTGCATTTGCTTTGGTCTTTTGCATGTGTACAGATCATTTCTGCATCTGCAGCTTGTTTGAGATGAAGGTTGTTGAAGCCTTTGCAGATTATTTGCCCTCGTTGGCCGCTGTACATTAGAGTGCAGTAAAACCTTGAGTTATGTAACAATAAGTGGAGAGAGAAACCGTTTTTTTTTTATGTCAGGTTAAATGTCACATTATAAATAACTTCACATAGATGAGTAGAATACAGCAGCTAGTGTCTGAATGGGCGGACGTTTCCATAAATTAGAAGGAAATGATCGTTTGTGTGTAATACCTGATATCAAAAACTAATTACAAAACAAGTGATTGATCTTGAGGTGCGTGTTTTATCATCTATTGAATTTATTTTATTCCTCCTGGCACTGGCGAACACACAGAAGATGGTGTTAAAAAGAAATATGACGTGCGCTCCCCAGAGGATTCCATTTTCTATGGTTGTTTACCAGAAATATTGTATAGTGTGATACTCCTAAATGACCGTGAGCTGACAGTGTTTTCCTCTGGGTGCTGATCTCTCTCTCTCTCTTTCTTCACCCCTCCATATTTCTGTCCCCTCGATTGCCCGTCTTTTGCGCTCTCTCCCCTGGGCTGGACACTTTGTCCTTGCACTCCTCATCTCCTCCACCTCCTCCTCATCGTCCTCGTCCTCTTCTCTTCCTCCTCCTCCTCCTCCTCTTCTCTGCTGGGGCCCAGTGTGAGTGATAAATTATTCGTGGGCATGCTCTGAGGGCCCAGGGCTGCTCATTCCTGCACACAGAGGACTAGCATTGATCCGGCCTGTGGTTCAACTTAATTGGAAACCCAGTTACACCAGCTACAGACACACTCTGACACACACAAACACAGCACACACACACACCGGAGCAAGAACACGCGCTTCTACACATGCCATCTTCGCTGGAGTTGCCTTAATGCAAACATAAACAACATTTCACATGATCTCAAATGGAAAAGATGCAACTCAAAACTCCAGCATGTATCAATACATTAAAGATTTGCAGTAAGAATCTTCCCAAGTGTCAGCTACAGAATATTTTATGAATGGACACATATTCAATCTGGTTTTTTTTTATTTTCACATGGTATCATGAACACAATTTTATGCATCAGTATACAGCTGCTGTTTGCACATTCAAACACTCACTTCAGGTTTTAAACTCGCTATTTCACTCCGAAGCATGATCTGACGTACAAGGACAAGTAACGGACACAAACCTCTGCACACGCTCACACACAAACGCACACTTTATCGTCGCTAAGTCTGAATTCTAAGCAGCACTAAAGAGGAGTAACAGTCCACAGTGGAGCAATATGGAGGCCTAGGGTTATCGATCGGACTGAGACACTGACTATCATACAGCTAATAGATTACATCAGACACATCGAAGCGGCTCAGTCAATGAGGCCTGATCCTATTAACTGGGGATTTGTAAACAGTTGTGTGCTCACTGTGACGGCTGCTGTGCTGCTTTGTGAGCCTTGGCGAGGGGATGAGGCTGAAAGGGTCTGGAGGATGCTCATATATTGTATCACTCTGCCACAACCTCCTGAGAGCTGCAGCCCAGTTGTGACTGAATGTGCTGGACAATGTGCTTTCACAGGATTGTGTTTGTAATGGGGATGTCAGTTTGACACATTCAGAAGACGCCAGTGTCTGCAATTATAATTTTACAGTGATGAGTACATCTTTTACAGCGTGATAATCCATGACAGGAGACATGATGCTCTCACTGAGTTTGTTGAAATTAAGACAAGTTTAGGATGTGATTTCGTCAGGCATGAAGTGAATGAGCGATTGACGGAGGAGCTCTTTTTCAAAAACTGTTTCCAGCTCAAAACTTTGTCAGATCAACTTTTAGACACTCAGATTATCGGGTATTGTTTCCTCTCTCATTAAATCAATAATATCAATTTATTTAGTTGTAGAGATTTTTTTTTTTACCTATTAGGCACGATTTTAACCTCCTGCTCCTCTACCTCTTTTCTTAAGCAAGGGACACGGTCCTCAGACAAGGAGGTGCCCCCTTCACTCTGTTTTCTGCACAGGACCTAGAACAGTACTGTTAACAAACAGATATTTAATATAACAGCAGAATGTTAATTCTTTTATTATTTATTCTTTTTATTTAACTACCACTACGCAACTTTTGTTAAACTACCTCATTTAATATCTGCATCCTTGCACTACTCACCACTGCACTATTACCATTTTCTTTTTTTAGCCTGTAAATAATAGTCTTGTTTATTTGCAAGTCTTTTGTATTTATACTTGACGATAGTATTCTATATGCAAAATTATTATTATTATATTTTTTTCCCCTTTTTTTGCCTTACTATTACCTGTACAAGAGAGCACATGATACCAAAGCAAATTCCTTGTATGTTCATTCCTTGCATGTTCATACCTGGCCCTTAAAGTTGATTCTGATTCTGATACTGAAACACCAGACAAACAGCTCTGTATAACCGTCACGGAGACATTTCACTAATCCATCTGGGAAAGAGCCATTCAGAAATGTTTTCAGAGGTGGGACCTTAAAAAAAACAGCAGCTAGTGATTGGACGACCATTCTGCTCCCCACTCATCACAGACCAATCCACATCAAGCCACAGTATGATGTAGGAATTCAACAACCTAACACGCCAGACAGACAATTCCATATATCTGCCACAGAGATACTTCACTCGTCCATTTTTGCTCTTCTCTCAACTGAAACTGGCCTAGAGAAGAGAAAAAACATTGTTTCCTGTCAGAAAGGCTTTAAGTGATGTTTTCTATTCTTCTTTTTTTTTTTTAAATTGAGTACATTTCTGATAAAACTGCAGATAATGCTGCACCCACAGAGACCGCTGTACACGCTACTATTGTTTATAGATTATTGATTAAGACATTCACCACATCACTTCCAAAGCTTGTCATCTTCATCTGGGTGAAATTGAGCTTTCTAGCTAAAACCTTGTAGGAGCTACAGTTTTCAGTCCCAGGTGAACAAACACTGGGAGATACGTTCTTGTTTTCCACAGTCTAGTCTGACAACTTTACCCAAACAAAACCAGCTGTATCAGCGCTCAGTGTCCTCTATGTAGTCACCTTTGCTCTCTCTGTGTAAAGCTTCGCTAAAAATTGTGAAATTATAGCTCCTGTACATGGGTTGTACTTCTCCTGTTGCGAACATGAATATAAACGATTGCGGGCGGGAAAAAAAAGAAAAAAAGATTTTTCGGCAGTCTATCCAGCTACATCTGGCTTCATGTGAACAGTAAGGCTATTTGTTTCTGTACGTATGATTGACAGGCCTGATAGTGGAAGAAAGGGCCTGTTAGAGGGATTTTATGCAGCTCCTTCAAATGCTACTGTCCAGTCAAGCAGAGAGCACTTCTTGTATAAATCAGGCTCTCCTGGCATCAAATCACTGAGATTTTTTTTTTTTTTTTTGCGTTTGGTGTAACAACTTTGTTAGCTGTGGTATTTTAGGACTCTTCTTATGGATGCACATAGGATCATAGAAGAGCAGGAGCACTTGTACCTGTTTTTGGAGTTACTCTTGTTTCCATTCCCACTTGATAACATTTCTGTTGAGTTTCATGTCCCCAGCATGTTGCATTTTTGATGTAGTAAAAAGCTTCACACTAAACCATCACGGTGTAGGCTCATGTGTTGTAGCTTCAAGCTATTTTTACCTGCATTTCTGTAGATTTTCAGCCTCAACACCGAAAGGGAGAGCGCAAAGAAAAACAATGGCATCTATGTGTGGAAATAAAAGCCTCCCAGTCAACAGCTCAGTTCATCTTAAGTCCATTACAGCGACAGCACTACTTCTGTTTAACCAGCGCTGTAGTCGATGCTGGTCGTGAGGTTTTCAGATTAATTTTGTGGCCCAAACCTATTCACATGTTCCTTCAGGGGCTGTGCAGGAAAGAGGACTGAAAACATTAACAGAGAGGGAGAAAGAGAGATAGCAGTAAACTGGTTTTTCAGCCAACAGTGTGTTTTTAAGAGCAAAACGACTTTTCCAAAATAAATAGATCTGTGTCGCGGACTGCTAGGAGGGAGAAAAGCCCTCGGTTCAATAATTAATTCCCGAGTCGAGGGTTTTGGAGAGCCGCTGATTGGGCTGATTCTTTTTTTTATTCTGTTATGATACAAAGGAGGCCGTTTGAAGTAATTTGTCCCAGAGAGAGCGGCTTGGAATACCATACATGCTTTGATTTAGCAAAGCAAATTTAATTTTGTTTGCTTTATGCAAACCAGCCGAGGCCGCGGGGGTTTCTCTGATTCCACCAGAGGGGTGATGGTGGTGGTGGTGCTGATGATGGAGGTGGGGGAGTGCACACAACAGAATCACGCTGCTGCTGCTAATATATAATACAGAGCGCACACTCATACACACAGACGCATGCAGCGAGCAGCAACAGTTCAAAAGTACAAAGCCTATTCCCCCCCTGCTCACGCACACACTCCAATCCCTTTGAAATCAAAGCTTAAAATAATTGTTTGTGCGTTGTGTTTTGTTTTATTCTATCCGTCTATTATTAGTGTTACTGGTATTATTCCTATCATGTTGTTTTAGCTGCCTGCTCTCGCTGCTTGCCGGGGTTTTTGTTTTATGCTGCTAATGAAAGCTTCTCCCTGCTTTTGTTCTGCTTCATTTTTTTCCCCCAATACGTGGATAGAATACTTTTGCTTATATCCTGGCCTGATGTTTCTTGAGATGTCAACCACTTTATTGCAGAATAAGATTCTTCATGTTTGATTTTAAGGATTTTTCTTTCCTTCTCTATAAAATTATAAGAGAATATACCTCAACCCATCTGAGTTAACCTCTTACTTTCCATCTGGTTATCGGCTCCTGTTTGCCATTCCTCCAACATCATCATAGTATTATGAGTAATACCTTGGGAATTCTATACCCCACTAGAAAGCTAAGATTCTTCATATTTCAGCCACTAAGTTTGATTTAAAGTTCACTTGACCGACAAAACAAAATGAGTGAAATAATAGCTCAGATAGCTATTACAACAACTGGGACGCCCTACCTGTCTGAGGTCATTACGTCACGTCCGTAGCCCACACCCCAAATTTTCACTCTCCTTTTCACCAGAGAAATCCAAAGTTCAAACATATCAAAAGTGTTGTTTCATCAATAATTCCAAGTGGTGAAATTTCTCCTGTAAAGCTGGCTGCCTGTCATGTTCGTTCTCATCAACAACAGCATTTGGGAGTGGTTTTTTCCTGAGACTTCTGGTTACAAGACAGAAGTGTCCCCATTTTGATACTCTGAGTTTTGATGCCATGAGAGCCTGATCTACACAACAAGTGCTCTCTGCTTGACTGGGTACGCGGTTGCGTAAAATCACCCTAACAGGCTCGTTTCTCAACTATCGGGCCTGTCACTCACAAGTAGAGTAACCAATAGACTTACAGTTCAAACATAGCCTACCATAGCCAGAAAGACTGTTGAAAAATCTTTTTTTTTCGCTGCACGTAAACATTTATTTTCATGTGCACAACAAGAGAGGTACAATCCGTGACCAGGGGCTATGATTTCATGATTTATAAGGAACCTTTTCATACAGAGAACAAAGCTGACTACAAAGAGGACACTGAGCACTGATACAGCTAATTTTGTTTGCACAAAGTCATCAGACTGAATTGGACGCCTGGGACTAAAAACTCCAACTCCTACAAGATTTTACCTCAAAAGCTCAAATTTCACCCAGATGTAGATGACAAGGTTTAGAAGTGATGTGGTGGATGTCTTATGTCTGGCATGAAGCATCTCTAAGTTAATAATGTCCAAAAGTTGGTTATAAAACAAGAGTATGAAAAAAAGGTGTTTCAGCTGCATTTATCCTGATGTGGACTTCAGCCACATTTTAAAACATGGTACCCTCTGAAACTAGATACTTTCATCTTTTAAATGAGGCATCACTGATGAATTTTGACCTTATCATTCTTCAGTTATAAGCTCTGAAACATAGCATGTTAAATAAGTCAGAATTGGCTGAGATGTAAGGGATTAACATGCATGACGTAGTTGCTCTTATGTCATTTATGGTGGGAAAATGAAGTCAAACTGCGTTGCACACCTTAAATTACCTTCATTCTATCCCTGAAATGGAGAAATGACTGTCCATGTGCAGATGTTAAGCAAACAGTGGAGCTATATTTTTTTTATTCCAGAACGAGAAAAAGGCTGTTCAGAATGGGTGGCCAAGCGGTTTTCTTCTACTCAATTCAACTCATTTTCTTAGGGAACAATAATGAGTGGATAAAGCAGAAAAACCCAATTTCCTTTATGCTTTTTATATCCTGAAAAAGCCCTCGTTGACGACCCTTTGGTCTTTTGTTATAGAAAACTGAGCTAATATCCTCCAGCTCTCGGCGCAGTTTAAAGGTCTTAATTGGATTCCATTAGTATATTGCTTGACATGACACTTGAGTCCGCTCTATTAGAATTCCCCTGCCTGGGATTAAAAAGAAGACTTTTTCTACATTCAACTCTCTAGGCTCTTTTGTTAAAGTCTTGCATATTCTTTTTAAATTCACAGCTTTTTACTGACACCGTTATTAACATTGTAGCTTGACTTTAAACAAATGCTTTCATGTCTAGAGGACCTGTTGTAAAAGGTATGGCAGCGTCACATCGCAGCAGTTTATGTATCAATAAACCATAGCTTTAATGCAGTATGAGCATAGCATGCATGCCTGATAGAGTGCCTAGAGCCCTAATAAAACAGTCCTCCAGCCTCTCTCCACTCCACACAAGACAACAGCCTAGGTTCTGCTCCCTGCAGGTTTCTCTTCACAGTATCACACAGAGTTGAAGTGTTTCCTCTGTGGTTTTCGGTCCGTGTAGAACAAGGCCGAAGGAAGGATGCGTTTGATGATATTCTGTTTCATGTCTCTTACCCCAGTCCTGCGCTGACGTGGAGGGATGTTCAACATCTGATCGCCAAGACAGCAAAGATCCCGGACCCCAAAGAGCCGGGCTGGAACATCAACGCAGAGGGATACCATGTTCACCACAGGTATTGTAAAGTATCAAAACACACAAACACAAACACCGGAGGGTTTTTAAGCAAACATGATGTTGGAAAGTTTCAACGGGAATTTATGGAAGGAACTGGGAATTTATGATAATGAACTTAAATGTAGCTGGAGTACGTGTGTTGAAGCATAGTTTTGGCAACCAAATTTAATGCAAGTTCACTTGAATACTCCTCGACCGCATCGCAGCACTTTGCAGGGCTACTGAGACCACACTCCCTTTATGTACTGTGTATGACACCCACAGCACAAGATCATTAAGGGCACCACCTGAGGACCACATAGACTAAACTTTTCATGGAATTTCTGGAAATTTTCCACCCATTTGTAACCCTATTCTGGTGACATTTTTCTTTTCAGTGAATTCATCAGTCACTTGGAAGCTAGCAACAACGTATCATTTACTCATATATATTTTCCTCACATTCATGCCTTTTGAGAATAACAGTAAGGATGCACCAACATTACTTTTTTTTGTTTTTAAGGTGAACAGAGTGAACAAAAAGTGGGTAAATGGGGCCTTAGGCTGAATGTGCGACTTACTTCTGAAATACACGAGATACGTCTGTGGCCTGGCTTTAGATCAGATAGGTGCATCTACCAAGCGGGACATGAAGCAGTGCCCAGAAAAAAAACAACTAAAAGGGCCGGTGAGTTTCAAAATAAAACAAAGTGTGTCAAAACCAGATCGTACTTAGCTTAATGACAAAAAAGAAAACGACACATTGAGTGTAGCTCGGCCAGGAATTAGTAGGTTTGGGATTTTACAGCTGACCTATCCTGCAGCCAGTCACCAGGGGGAGCAATTTTTGTGGATGCTTCAGTTATATTCAACTGTCATGGCGTCCACTGTTTGTTCAGTCATTGGTTCTAACACAAATACAGATACCTGGGATGTGTTAGCAGCCGGTATCTTTCCTGACCTGCTCCAATACAGATATTAATTTAATATTCTGTGTTCCATAATATGAGGAAGAGAACTAGGTGTTCACAACTTCAGGCTTTTCTAACTTTTTAAATAAAAAATACCTTTGAACTGACCCTTTTATTATCATATAGAATAATGAAAGTGTAAACGTGATGAGTTTATCTCCAACATTGACAGAAATCACAGTTTAATTTCAAACTTGAGCAGTGAATACCTGAGGAAAAACTTTGAAATATATATATAAATACGTGCGTTGTCATCAGAGTTGTTGGAGAAAGAGGGTTAAGTATCCTCAAACTGCTGAGCCGCTGTAGTTTTCTTCCTTTATGCTATTTTAGCTCTTGCTAGCAACTGTAAGAAAGTTTCAGCAGATTAACGACCTCATACAAACATTTAAGCTGCTTCACTTTAGGTGACTTTAAGCAGATAATGTTGAGCAGAAGGCTGTAGTTGTGCTTGACCATTGTTGTCTCAAAATGTAACTGTTTTGTTAATAAGTCCCAGACCCTTTGTATGTATTTAATAGATGGTTTTATAATTGTGAACAATTGGATCAGCTGTCTACAGAGTACACAGGAAAATTGTGGATGTGGTTATGAAATACAAGATTACTATAATTATCTCTATATGATCTCTGGCTGTGATAATTTCAGCTGAATTTATACCTGCGTGACCACCTGAAGCGCCCTGTTGCTTTCTTGACCACATGACCAGTTTGATGGCTTGTGTAAAAGAAAACACAGAAATTCAAACGAGGTCAGAGCGACTGCAGAGAACAGAGTGTTTAACTGAAAAGACCTGGTTTTACTTATTCCAAACTCCTCAACTCTGCTATGAATCACACAGGCGAGGTAAGCTTCCACTTGTTCACTGTACAGTGTTTGCCCCCTGTACACTCACCACTTAAACGTGCACACACACACCTACACACTCCCCTGATATAAAGCGCTTAAACCACAAAAAGCAGCTGTTTTATGACAGCTGAGACAGGTGATCTTGTCCAAGGAGGAGTGTCATTGTAATCCTCTAATGTTATTATCACACCCACAGTGTGTCTGAGTGTCCGTACCTGCTCTGATTTATATAGACAGAGGCTGGAGGAAATGGAGCCTCTCCCTCTGACTGTATGAAGCATGAATCTGGACGAGAGAGAGAGGGAGAGAGTGAGCCCTGTGCTCCTCCAGACATCGTATAAACGCTTTTACAATGCTTTTACAATGTCAGCCAGGCGATGACATATCGCTAATCAGTCAAAGCCATTGTGATGTTTTTTTTTCCTCTGCTCTTTGTCTCACTTCTCTCCCCTCACCTTTTTGTAGTTTCCTGTCCCCTCTCTCTTTCTCCTTTCTTTTCCCCTTTTTCACAGCTATTTCCTCTCCTAGCCTCCCGGTTTCTCTCCTTTATCCCCTTTTTCACAGCATGCACTGTCGTAAAATAGATTGTAATTACTGTGTTGCTGTGAGAAGAATGGATTAATTAAAATATAATGATGCCGATCACACCAGCGGGCGTCTGCTGAAATCTGTCCATTTAGAGGCTGTGGCAGAGGACTTGTAATGCCCAGATCATACTGCAGGCTAATTATGAAGAATGGTTTATTGCATGGGTGAGGACGGATGGACTAGACGGTGCAATGAGCGCAGGGTCACTTACCATCAATGAGGTTGTTACAAAACATTAAAGATTAGATAAGATATCAATAATGAGAGGATACATGTTGGAGAAAATTGATGGTAACGCTAGATTATTTTAGATTATAGGTGTAGGTTGGTGATGCATGACAGACAAGACATTTGTTCTGATTTGTCAGATTGAAAAGTTTGGGATTAGGTTTATCAGTTAGTTTTTGTTTCATTTTTGACGACTGGTTCTGAATTGAGTAATAAACACCACATTTTTCTTCTAGTTGTTTCCAGTTGAATTCAGTTTGTAACTTGTATGATATTTCAGAGCACTGTTAGGAAGGGTCATAAGCGTCACTTTATACCAAAACTACAAATTTCAATGTTATAAATTTTCTGTTTTCTTATTTATGAAACAGAATGAAAAAGAATTATGAAAGGAAAACAAAAAAGACTTAGACAGGGGAGCCAAATGTGGCCCAAACTCCATTTTCATACAGCCCTCAGCTTCTAAATTCGAAGTTCTAAATTGTGTGAGTATATAAAGCATTTATAAATTATCTGAAAGAATAATTCTGATGAGTAAATAAAAATGTAAATAAAGTATAGGTAAGGTGCTTTATTTTGTATTTATGATCTATTCAATATTCAATATGTTGCCAAAGATTGGTTAGTTTTTGCATTGATTTCAAAAAACAATAAGTAGGGCGCAGATGGCCAAGTGGATATGGCTGCGCACCATGAGGCTTGCCCTCGAGCGGGCGGCCCGGGTTCGAATCCGACCTGTGGCCATTTCCCGCATGTCACTCCCCACTCTCTCTCCCCTTTCCTACGCTATCCACTGTCCTTCTCTATCAATAAAGGCACAAAAGCCAAAAAATAACTTAAAAAAATAAAAATAAAAAAAAATAACAATAAGTAAAATTTAAGGGGGGTAGGGTTAAATAAGTGTGTACTTATTCCCACTTCCTTTCGAGCATGTAAACTGAGAGACAGGAGAAAATTCAGATTTAGGATACTGTCTTGTTTTGTTTTAATTTTATTTCTTTTGTTTAATTTTGATTATCACTTATTGTATTTCTTGCTGTTCTCTTCCCCTTTTTTCCTCGCTTTTAGTTTGCCATGTTCAAAATAAATAGATTCAATCAAATCAAAGTCAAGCATTTACATTTACATCAAGGTCCCATACAAGACCAACATTCAGCAGAAATTGAACAACTTCTAAAGCTGACACCTTTAAATGAATGTTTCTATCATCATGTGGAAATGTGAGAGTTCAAAAACACATTAGAGGACACAAGACGAGATTAAAAGTTATGAAATGGAGCACAAAAGGTAGAAAGTGGTGCATGCAATAGTTGAGAATGCAGGGGAAAAAATATTTGGTGCTAGAAATTTTGATTGCAGCTCAAAAAAGTCCAGCTATAAAAACAAATCTTGGTAAAATCCTGATCCTGCCATAAAAATACATCCTGCCAGAGTTTGCTGATGTTTACACAGCATGTAATCCTGCAGAAAACTGTTCATTTTTCATCTGGTACCATGAGACACCTGAGGAACAGGTGAGCTTTGATTTCATCAGTCTGTCGTGATGGCACAAGTCTGAGCATAAATAAAGACTGATCTACAGAAATCACCCAGAGAAATAGGTAACAGAGCATTCATGTTTTACTTTCAGGGTTAATAAATGTGCCAGTAAGGGCTGCTAGGCTTTGGTCATTTTCTTAAAATCAAATGAAAGAGTTTGGACACCTTTGCTTATCAAATCATGGCAGCCATAAAACACCTTCACCCTTTTGTACAATGCACAACAAAACAACAGTAGGAAAAAGTTTTAGTAAAAACCCAAAAACCTAAATAACAATCAACATGTTGAACATTTAAGACAGGCTGATTTTTTATTAAAAATATAACTGTTTGTTTTAATTAGATGAACTTCATTATTTTTGTACTCATCACTTCTTTCTGTCCTTGGGAAACTTCTGCCAACTTGTCTTTGTACTTCTTACTTTGCTATTTAATTGTACTTTATGTGTTTGAAGCTGCACTGAGCTGTAAAATGAGTGGATTTATTTTATATCAGATTATTCTATTTTTCTTTCCTTTAACTTTTCTAGGCTGCAGTGCAGACTAAAATATAGGTTTAAGACTTATTTTCCACTGCAATCTACAACTGTGGTGCAAACTATGGGAAGGCTGAGTGTATGTCTGAATGTTAACATTTGTCAACTGGCCTGGAGGATTTTATTTTGTTGTGCTGACGGCATTGGTTTGTCCCTTTAACCCCATGATGCATAAATTATAAAAGTCAGTGTCAGGATTTTTCCCTTGAGTGTTTTTATTTGTCTTAAGGCATGAAAAAAAGTTTTCCTTTTTTTTTTTCAATTTTTTGTTACTGAGAATTCAACATAAAAGTGTGAACTTAATGTAAATATGACTTTTTTTTTCTTTTTTTTTTGTAATTTCATGAATAATCTTTTTTTAATGCTTTGCGAAACATTTTAACTCTCTTTCATCCATTTTAACATTGAATAATTTATAGTTTTTAAGCTTTTCCACCCTCAAATGTTTGTCTAAAACCTTTTTTTAAAAATATATGTTTGGAAAAAGAATCAAAAACATTTTTTCAGGCCCTAAGAAGAATAAAAATATCCTGACACAGGCAAATATGAATTTCCACCACATGAACCATTGAATTTAGGAGTAAATAACTTTTAAATAGGTGTCCACTGTAGTGACCACTGTGCACCACAGGGTTAGAAAGAAACAGTTTCCAAAAACATCTGAAATCAAATAACCAGGATTTTCCAGTTTTTAACAGTTTTATTTTTCAGTTAAATATTGTAATCAAAAGCCCCTGTGATGTCACAAATAATACCTGTAAAAAAAAAAAAAAGACTTCATAGCATTTAACTACTGTTTCACAATAAAATACAGAAATCAAAATCCTCTGTAATATCACAGCGTGTAAATGTAAACTTTGAATTTGTTGAATGGACTTTTGGGAAATTTATTAACAGAAAGCTTCATCCAACCTACACTCGCTGAAATGAGTTATGCCAGAGTTTGTTTTTAAGCTATTAAATCTAAATTTTGTCTAAATGCTCATTTTTTCTATGTATGAATTAAAATTAAATATAATCTACGTAATTCTATCAATTCTAAAATCTGTTAAATTCAATTAGTTTATACATATCAGCTGTCTGCACCCTTTGCATTGCCCGATGACCCCTGCCAGACGAATTTTGCCAGAATTTACAGTCACATACTGTAATCCATCGCTAAGTACATGATGGGCAGTTACCAATGCCAAACAGAAAAAATGCTAATCAAGTGAAATATCCATGTTCAAATTATAGGTTAATGCAAAATATTTCCACATAGCTGATCTAAGCCCTGAAGTGTAGACAGCCAGTCTGTATCAGGGCAAAGACTGCTTGTATCACCCGTGTGATACATCCATGTACAACAGGGTCTCATGTCCACTGTGTGCCCTCCTCACACATGTTGACATGACAGCTGTAAAACTTTAGCATAAAATGTAAGTGAACTAGAAATGACCGTAAAATCATTTATCTCCCAGTTGTAAAACTATAGGATAAAGTTGTTTTTCATGAATAATTCCTGTAGCACTATGGCTGTGAAGTTACAAGAAGTTACTGTGAGAATATGTAGTGGTAAATACCTGTGAAGATTACTGTGAAAGTCATGCAAAATTTAGCCAGTGATTTACTGTGATTTAATGCTCAATTTTTTTTACAGTGCACTTAGAAATAAGCAGCAGCATACAAAAGTGAACATTTGGAGAACAACATCTCATTGTCTTTATCCTACATTCATATTCCATTTGCTGGTATATTCAAAAGTAAGATAGTGTTTGATTTGCTTTTATAAAGTTATACAGTCTCACTTTCGACAAAAAACATCCTGAAGAAGTGTAGAAATAAACATTTGTCAAAGTCTAGCAGAGTATGTGCAGATTGAGGACAGATGGCTGCAGAGAAAGAAGAAGTCCTCTGGCTTTGTAAAAGCTGAAAGAAAGATAGCAGCCTTATAGATGGTGTATGACTGACATTGATGTGTGTGAGTACACATGTTTGTGTGTCGTGTGTGTGTGTTTGTGTGTTCAAAGATTTAGGAGGGGGTTGTTGGGTGAGTTGAAGGGGTTCCCTGCATCCCTGAGTTCCCATCTGTTTGACCTCTATATAGAGCGAGAGCTTTAGAAACTCTGATGTTGGGGAGCAGCCCTTCCTCCCCACACTCCCTCATCCTGCACCCACCCCTATCCTCCTCCCCACGCCATGACTACAATAAACATGTCATCCGCCACACGCCACAGCAATCTGCAATCAGATTTACTGTGCATGAAATATGGTGGTGCTTTTATTGGTCCAAAGACTTGTCACTCATAATTTATAGGCTGTTGCCAGGCCGGCTGTGATGTCAGCGAGCTCCTAGCACCCTCAGGAGATTCAGAGGGGGGGGGGGGTAGAAGGAAAGAGACGGGGTGAGGGGTGGCTGGGTGGGGGTTTAGAGATATAAGAGTGCAGAAATTTGTGTGTGTGTGTCTGTGTGTGTGTGCGGAAGAAAGGGAATGAGGAAGAAAAGGTGATGGAAAATGGGTGAAAAGAGGAAAAAAAATAACACGCATCCATCCTGTTCCTCTCTCTGGGAAGTTTATCAGGGTGAGCGAGTGGAAGTGTCATTTTTTTTTCCAAGGCCTGTACAAATGGATCTCTTCCACCCCCACCCCCCCACCCCACCCCTCGTCTCTCCCTTCCTCCAGCATTGCTCGCTATCCTTTGAACACTGACACCTATTGATCACATGGTCGACACGGGGAGAAAAAAATTAATCTGTGATTCACATCTCCACTTGAAGCCTCTTTGACCCAGAAATAGAAAGTGAAGAGTCTGGTGTAAGCGGCTTGCACCGGAGGGATGACGTATGGCGGAGCCGCAGAATGTCCAAACAGGCTTAATTTCATTTAATCTCTTCTGATAACGTAGGTGAAGCTACAGTAATTATCCTGTGGGAGATTTAGATAGAAAATAACAGCAGAGGAACTGATCAAAGAGGCACTGCCCTCCCTGCAAAGACAAAGTGGATATCAAGGAGAATGCATGAGTGCTAAAGTGATATCCTGCAAGGAAAAAATAGTACAGCGTTAAAAAATTAGATAAGATTCAATCCCTCTTTTGAAAAATGAACCTCTGTTCACAGAGAACCATTAAAATGTTTACATTTGCGGCATTTTGTACCATATCAAAATAATTAATTGCCTCCATTTTCAAATTAAAAGTACATTACAACACAATTAAGGATGCAAATGAGTCTGGGCCTGTCGTGAGCAGCCAGAAAAAGAGAAAGAGTGATGGAGTTGATGTATGAGGGTTTGCGTGCTTTTTTGTGTATTAGGTGTGTCGCAATGGATCATTGTGCATGAGTGCATGTGTTTGTGAGTTTGAATACAGAAAAATGTGTCTCGCAGCTCTTATTGGAGTGAAGAGTAAGCTTTGAAACGACTTCAGCAGAGGGGAATAAATCAGAGCTCTGCAGTAATAAACAACAGTGTAATTAGGTCACTCCTTCCTCAGTAACTGATGGGCCAGAGGAGCAGATACTATGTTATTCTTATTGTGTTAAAGGCTTCTGTCACTAGTTTAGAAAAACGCCAAACACACACACACACACATCTCTCATCCTCCTTCCAAGGGACTCTGACCTCCAACGAGCCTGTTCTGTGAAAGATGTCTACATCGGGCGAGAAACCACGGACAGTAAAACATAATTTTGTCATAACCTTCCCTCTTTGGAGGGAAAACAGATATAAAAGTATATAGCCTGTGGTTTACTGCGAGTCCCCCTCACCCAGCCTGGCAGCAGCACGCAGGGCTGATGGATGTCGGGTGTCGGCCGACTTTTAATTGCTCGTAAATTTTTGATCCAGGGAAAACGCCACGTTCTCCTTGTCCCCCAGCGACATGGGTGACGGAGCCGCTCAGGAGGGAATAAAAGAGGCTCGCTGAGGAGGGGAGGTAGAGAAAGAAGGATACACAGACACACCTCGAAAGATACAGGTTTATGTCAGCAGGTGACCAACTTTCTCAGTGTCTGGAGGATAAACTGAAGAAGTCCAGTGTCTAAATACATGTTAATGAATAAATGCCGACACTGACCCCTTGAAATTCAGTTTGTTAAGCAGCAGCTCACTGCATGTTTAACAGTCATATCATTAGCCAACGCGCAAAAACATCCTTTGTGCAAAATGATCCAGAAAAAGCAGGGAGAAGTTTTCTGTGAGTACTTCGCAGGGCACTAACACTGAGTATATTTTGATAACAATTAATAAAGTGACATCGTCTAAAGTTAATGTATCATGCATTAAGTATCCTTAACAAATATCATTTTGCAAGAAAGCAGTATGTTTTGTTTAGTTTTTCTCAAAAAAAAGTGAATTTGCAGATGAGAGCTTTTGCATTTTGGCCATTGATATCTACATAATATTTAATCAGCACAAAAATGCATTTTCAAATTTAACAAGGCAAGAGAAATGTGTGTGATCTTTTTAAAATATTTTTAGTCAATAAGATATGTTTAGTCAAAATTTGTGACACCTTATTCTCACATAATATACAGTACAGGTCAGAAGTTTGGACATATGTTCTCATTCAATTTGCCTTTTCTTTATTTTCATGACTATTTACTGAACTGACTGACCTTCATTTCTTAAAGTAATGATGGCCACTTGTTTTTCTTTAGTTAGCTGATTTGTTCTTGCCATAATATGAATTTTAACCGTTGTCAAATAGGGGTGCACAACATAACTGATGGTCCCAACCCCATTGATAAAGCCAGAAATTCCACTAATTAACCCTGATAAGCCACAGCTGTGAAGAGAAAACCATTTCAGGTGACGACCTCTTGAAAAAAGCCAAAAGTATACAAAGCAGTAATCAGAGTAAAGGGTGGCTATTTTGAGGAAACTATGATATAAAACATGTTTTCAGTTATTTCACCTTTTTTTGTTAAGTACATAACTCCACATGTGTTTATTTATAGTTTTGATGCCTTCAGTGAGAATCTACAATGTGAATAGTCATGAAAATAAAGAAAACACATTGAATGAGAAAGTGTGTCGACACGTTGGGCCTGCACTGTACTTTGGTCTGTGTATTTAATTTTGTTTCAATGAACCATGACGCACATTGTGTCCTTTCTTGAGGAGTAGCCATTTTTTAGGGGTTAATTTAACAGTTTGTCTTGTATCAACAGGGTACCTGAAATACACAAATGGGATGTAATTAAAACTTTGACAACTACAGAGTAGACAGAAAAAATTTGATTTAGGTATCTCTTTGACTGCCTTTGCAAGACATTTTTTAGTTGGTAAAGAGACTTTATGGACACCATGCATGTCATTCATCGTGTAACTCAGGGACACTTACAGAGAAGCTTTGTATGATTAAACGCTCAAAAACCAAAAATCTAGGGTGGGTAACTGTACTATTATATCTGGATTGCAAGAGAAATTCATTGCACTACTTATTACTAGTAAAAGTAATCATATCACAGTAATATTATTACAAGTTATGTGTAACTGCCCAACACTGTTTCCAGCTTTACAAGTGTGACATGTCCTTCCTCATAAGGACTTCAAGTCTCATGTCAGTTGTAGGCCAAATTTTGCAAAGTTTCCCAAACCTGCTGCTCAGAAGAGCAGGAAAACACATCAGGGAATTCCACTAAAATCCATGTTTGTAATGTTATTTACCAAAATTTTGTATGAGCTTCCAACATTTTGACATCATATTTATGAGTTGAACTATTGATCAGTATAGCAGGTCTCCTTTACCGTCATATGGACTCCTTTTTTGTTGTTATTTTTCTATTTGTTGTAGCATAACTCTGTTTCATGTGGGCTCAGGAGGAATATTAAAGATTGTGTAGCTGTATCACACAGATGCTGCTTTCATTTCTCAATTAAGATTCTAAAAATTTTAAAAGAACCCTTCACATTGTATCCTTTGTCTCTTATACACATTTCCACAGAGTCTGTGTCAACCACTTACATATTGGCTGCAGGAAATGGAGAATCTCCATCTTAAAGGAAACACTAACAGGGTGAAGAACAGCCTTCATCTGCATATACAGCTCTATTTTTCTCTTCTTTACTATGGTGCAGGGCTTTAAGTGCCTGTACAGTGTTGACAGTAATGGAGAAGAGATTGAAAAATGGGGTTTAAAGACAGTCTCTGCAGACTTGTGACTGTTGCCAAGCCTAACAGATGCTCATCTGATCAATTTCTTACCCTGTTTGTCTTCCTCCCCAGATGAAAGTAAGAGGAGATAAATATAGGTTTATCCCACCATTTGCTTGTTCATTGCTGTAAGGTCCGACATCCTGCCGAGGTGTTTGATTATTTCCTTCTAGTGTGTCAGCCTCAGTCTAGCCTCAGATCTTCATCACTATTTTCTCCTTTTTTTCGCTGTCTTGGTTTGTCTTTTCTTCTTTAGTGTCTCTCCTTTCCCCTGCTGTTTGTGTTGTTCCACTCTCATTTAGAGTTTTGTAAACTCACCAGGTTTGGCCTGTTGTGATCTCCCCCCTCACATCGTTCCTGTGTCTATATCCCCCATGGTGGCAAAAGCAAGACACACTCATCATGACGGTCACCGTCCAGGTCAGGGGGCACAGAGAGCGGGCCACAGTCCTGCTCACCTCTGTGTTTGCTTCTTCATGTCACTGTGTTTGTGAAAGTATTAGCCTGTAGTGGCGAAAGGTGTTCTGATGCGTTTCATACATGACATGTTTTTGATAGTTTTATGCAATGTTGTTTCACTTTATGCCCATTTGTACAAACCCCCTTTACAAAGGGATTACAAAACTCTCAACTTCTTTTGTTTCCCAGCTATTGATCAATAACCCAGCAGTACTAAATGCTTGACTCTAATTAGTCAAATCACCTCAATAATGGTTATGAAATCCGAATAGCAAGCCACTGCTAGGGACAACGTGATCACTCATCAGTCATATCAATCCAATTCAAGGAAAGAGATACAGAGTATCTACACTGCAAAAACTGATATCTAAGCAAGTCATTATGTATCATTTGTTGTAAAAATTGTCTCGTTATTCTTGATGTGAGCTATATTCTCCTGTTAATTCCAGAAAAATGTCTTATTCCAAGTTATTTGAAGGCAAAAACAAGGTCTGAAATGCTTGTAACAAGTCAAAATAATAATCTGCCAATGGGATGAGAACATTTTTTTCCCCCCTTATCCCTAACATTTTTCTAATTTCATAATTTCCTTTTTTTTTTTTTTTTTTTTTTTTTTTTTGGAGGGGGGGCATTTCCTGTCAGCAAATGCTGGATATTGAAATGCTGAGCTTCGCATTGCAACACTGAGGTTTTCCTGCTAGGAAAAGCAAGAGTGTTGAAATAGAGTAAATAGAAGAGGTTGTTTTAATGGGAAATTTGAAAAAAAAGGAAAATAATAATTAGAACTAGTTAACATGCATGCATAAAAATGTGAATCAACAATTATTCTCATAGTAACAAGTTCCCTGGTATCACTGTCAAAGTGTATTCCAAGCCAACGGTCAAAGCGCGATAGTGTCGTCCTGCACACTGACCCACTCACAGGCCCACAGCTCACTTCCAGTGGGCACAAAGGGAGAGAGCCTGATCAACCCCAGTAGTGTCAACCCAATTACTCATTCTCTTAAAGGGCTATTAAAACATAATTGCCCGGCGATTTACATCCAAGTTAACGTGGCCCCAAGATAATTTATTATTTTCCATAAGCCCTTTCTTTTGTGTGCTGACTGAAAGAGTGTGGGGGGAGAGCGAGAGGGAGACTGTAATTTCCTGAGTCATGAAGAAAAGCATGTTGGCAGGCCAGTGTAATTGTTTAAACCCCACTCTCAGACACCTTCCAGTCACCCCCTTTTAATCCTCGTTATCGCTCTCATTAGCCTGAGGTCAGGGGTCAGCCAGCTCCCCCTAGAAACACAAACACTGCACTGGGAAGAGGAGAGGATGGATGGTGGGCTGGATGAGGAGACTACTGGTTCCTGTTAGAGGAAGCCTGAATCTGCTCTGTCCATTTAGTTTCCTTTTTAAATCTTTATTCTTTAATTATCCCATGTAAAAAAAAATGACTGTGGGGTTATTCAACTATAGATGGGTGCTTTATTCCTCCTTCGTTTTAAACAAAACAAGCTATTCTGAAACAAAGTACTCTAAAGTATAGGTTAATAGCTTTTGCTGCCTGGCTGGCAAATTTATGATGCCACCAATTATTTGTAGATGTTTTTGTTGCTAATTCAGGGACAGGTCTGGAGTGACTGTCTTTTGATAAATCTGTCTTGGTGTAGGGCCGCAAAAGCTGGTCAAGTGATGCCAGCAATGGGGTTGAGTACGTATCACTACGGAAATGTCTCACTGTGGACAGTGATGTTTCCCTTGTAAACCACTGTACAAGTTTATGAATACAGTCAGTGACTTGGGTGGTGCTATAATGTCAATGATACACTTCCATTAGCAGCAGCCCTTTAACCAGCTAGTCTGACTGTTACGGCGGGGTCGAGGAACTGGGTACAAAACAGGTGGAGGGGGACTCAAGTGCAGATTTTAAAGAAAACAGTCTTTATTACAACCAAAAACTCAAGATTCTGAGCACTAACAAACAGAGGATCAAAGAAAACAATAACTAAAACTCAAAAAAACTAGAAACTCAGGGGAGACGCAGGAGATACAGAAGCTCCAAACACAGGTTTACATGACAGGTGACACAACAATGAACGGACGAAGACTGAACTGAAGACAGGGATTAAATACACAGAAACTAATCAAACCCAGGTGTGGCACACGACACAGGTGAAACACATGAGGGCAATCACACAGGAGGGAAACATGGGACTGGGAAGTGAAACACAAGGATCAGGTACAAAATGAAACACAAGGGAAACCCAAGAATAACTAAACATAGGAACCCAGAACACAAGACAAGGGAAGAAATCAACACAGGGAACACTAGGAAACAAGAAAACAAAATTAAAATTAAAGCCGCAAGCGGCGATACACGGGCCCTCGCTCACGTGCGGTCCTCCGAGCATGCGCTCGGAGAACCGCACGAGAGCGACTCCCCGCTCCTCGCCGCTTGCGGCTTTAATTTTAAAAAGCGTCGACCTGTGTGCATGTCTGAACATGCTGCAATCGTTCTCAGTCAGCCACATGGGAGCGAGGGCAGTTCTTTCCTGCATGTGGCTCTACTTTTAAATACAGTTACTTCTGTGTCGAATTTTAACATTTTATTGCTTTTATAGTGAAGATTTTTGCGGCTGTGGAATGACCTTGATCCATGTGAAATAAAGAAAAATGGCTCCTTAAAGGTTGCAGACCCCTGCTCATGTGTTTCAGGGTTCAGCTGAAATAGAAAAATGACAACATGCAGAGAGCTGCATGGCCACAGCACATTCCTCTGTCTGCTCTCATGTTTCTTCAAGAAGCCTCCCTGTGCACTGAAAATAGGTCACACAACAAAAATGGTCATTTGGCTCCATCTGGTGGCCAAACTCACACAGGCTACCCAAAGATTCAGTTTGGCCACTAGATGGAGCTAAATGACCATTTTTGTTGGAGCAAAATGATCATTTTCACAGGTTGCAGAGTTCGATTGGTCAGAAAATTAGAAAAAAGAAATGATTAAAAATCCATAAGACAAAGAGTTTAATCCTCTCAGTATGAGGGTGTGTCCAGGGATGGATTTTGACAGTTTGAATGAAATCTGAAGAAGATTTGGCTAAAAATCAGGGGCTTATTGAGAGTCTGTGGTTCATGAAACCACTTCAGACTTTGACACTTTACAAGAGAAACATCATTCAAAACAGAAACTTGACCTCATTAACTGAGCTTGTTGAAGATGTTTTAGACATTTCAAATATAATATCAACATCAAATGGCTGCATGCTCACAGCACAGCCTCCTGCTGCTCTAAAAATGAGTGTCACAATGTCAGAACTGAAAGAAATCACACGGCAAAAATGGTAATTTGACTCCATCTAGTGGCCAAACTCACTCAGACCACCTAAAAGTAAAGTCTGGCCACTAGATGGAGCCAAATGACCATTAA
>RPOG01005624.1:0-30417 GCA_008086565.1 Thalassoma bifasciatum | reverse complement strand
AAAAAAAAAAAAAAAAAAAAAAAAAGAAAAGAACAAAAAAGTCATATTTTCATTAAGTTCACACTGTTTTAAGTTGAATGCAAGTTACAAATATTTGAGGGGGAAAAAAATTGAATTTTTTTTTTTCATGCTTAAAGACAAATAAAAACACTCAAGGGAAAAAATCCTGACACTGACTTTCATAATTCATGCATCAGAGGGTTAATATAAAATTTTAGTTTGTGTAATATAACTAAAATTAAAATTTTAGGTTGGTTGAAAATATGGAAAAACCCTCGAAATCTTATATTTTTATTCTAAATTTTATTCTAGAAATATGAATAACCTTTTTTTTTATAATTTGGAGGTCCTTTTCGAAGGGAAATAAATAAACAAATAAAATAGAAAGTCAAATTGCAGTCGGCTTGAACTGAGATCTCCACAAAAACAGCGACCCCTGGTGGCTGGCTGCTGTATTGGTCAAAATCTCCATCTACCAATGGATTCCAGACGAGAGGTGGTAAAACTTTAAAAAATGATTACACCTCGTAGAAATGTTTCTCACATCCTTATGCTGTGGTGGTTTGAAGATGTCATTTTGCTGCATCGTGTTCAAGTCCTCTTTTTTCTGAGGAGTTTCATCAGTTGTTAGATGCTAAAAATCAGGTTATAAGTTTCGTCTTGCGATGATTGACAGCTGCTTATGAATTAGAGATGAAAAATCTCCTCTCCCGTATAATGACAGGGGGACTAAATGTACCAAATGCTACCTTTTTTCATCCAAATTTGTGCAGTGAAACCACGCAGAGGGCTGACACACCTTCATTTTTAGAGCATTCATCAAAGCAGCTCCAGTGACTGAGGAGAGCAGATTAGAAGTTAATTATTACTGTGCTTTAATGAACATCATCACTGAGCTTTGCCTCAGGAGCACATCAGGTTTTAAATAAGTGAGTGAACTGAACTTATACCTTTAGAAGAGGTTGGTTCCCTGAATCAGTTTTTCTCCAAATCTGTTAGAGAAAAAAGAACATTTAAGCAAACAAAGTGTCGCTGTAATATGTGAATATGTTGATCCATTGTTGGTTGAATCCATTTTTGCCATTGATTTGGGATGGGTATCGAAAACTGGTTCCTGCTAGGAATCAACAAGAAATGGTTCAATCCATTGATGTCGACAGACCTTATATCCTCTGCTCTGCCTCAGTTAGCTTAGTTTAGCAGCTAGATAACAGTTTCACAAGATAACTCTGATTCGGGATTTTCCGCTTGAAGTTTTACTTAAGATACCGAACACACAAAGAAACGTACATTACTGTCTCCCGAAATACCTACTGTCTTTAACTGCGCCATATGGTCCTCACTTTATTACTTTTATGTTGCTGTTTTTAACTCTGTTTTGTGCTATATGTTTTTACCCTCTGTAAAGCGACCTTGGGTGTCTTGAAAGGTGCTTTGAAATAATTTTTATTATTATTATTATTATTATTATTAATAAAATATTCATATTCATATTCATTACATTTATCATGTTATACATCTCCTATTGTACCAAAAACGACATAGTAAACACAGCACTAGCTCAATGCTAGCAAGATATGGGAAATCCCATTAACATGCTAGTGGTTAGCAGACATCGATAAAGCTTCTGTTTCAAAACAGAATTTCAGCTTTCATCACAGAAACATGACTCTTTAAGAACAACTCTGAAAACTCTGAATGTCCAAATACTAAACTGGTGGATAAAAGAAAAGTTGCTTTCAAGCTCTTTTTCTTCTCTGTCATTTAATGGCGGATCGTAAACAACATTCAGGTGCACACCGCCACCTACTGTACAAGCGTTTGCAATATCATGTCCCCACCTTTAGATTCTGCTCATCATTATTGTCTCTCTCAGAAAACTGAGAAGTGTTTCCCTCACATTTCTGATCCTTCTTCAGTTAATAACATGAAACTGAATATGACATTATGTCATGTGGCGTGTGATTTTTTGTAACTTATTTTTATTTATTCATGTCTTGAGATTCGTCCACTGCTGTGACAAGAGAAGGACTCAGAACGGACTAAAACCACCATGAGCCCCCGAACAGGAGGACACACCAGTCCAGGACCAGGACCAGAACCAGAGGCAGGACCAGGACCCTCTTTTAACGGTGGCTGAGGCTGAGGCTCTGACTGGTCCTGTAAATGTATATAATGTAAATATCAAACACTCTGTCCACCTTTTGATAATATTTTTATACTTTAAAGTCAATAATTGTAATTTTGTAATGTACAGAGATATAGTCTAATTTACTAATATTTCATTTCTTGGACTTGCACATCTGTTAAGTTTATTTAACTAGATGTTTAACCACATTTTTTTCACGTTACACTGGCTTTGGCAATGTAAACTTATGTGTATCATGTCAATAAAGCTTTTTAGAATTGAATTGATATCCAGATCCAGTCACTAATTTAAGACTTATTGACGTATACACATTATAAAATGTTGCTGACAAAGAAAACCCGTAAAAGCCTACTTTAGGAAAATCTTTACAATACCCATCCCGACCATTGATGTCCTTGTATTTCAGCAATAAACTTTAAAAAGGAGATGATGTCTCAGTGCTGAGTTTTTGGACTTCCAGTGCTCCAATGTGTCCAAAAATTCAGAACATCAGGAGCTAAAACCTCCAGTGTGCGCAGGCCTCATCCAAACCCGACTCTGATTATAACACTGTGGATAATTGCAGGTGAACTTATGACCCTTCAGTCCTTTCACTGTTCTCCAAATGCTGCCAGCCCACCCACATAAACGTCTCGCTCCCTTTCCAACGTTATTAGCGCTGATTGAGCTTGAGACGTTTTCTCCTCTTTATTGAGGGGGGGAAAAGAGGGGGAAAATGGACGTGATTAAAGCCCATTGATTGTGAGATGTCTTCACGAGGCGCTGAGGGGGAGCTGTGAGTGCTCGGAGAGGAGGGGATAATGGATTCCATCTCGCTGTTCCTGCTTTCTTTATGGCTCGTGACAGTGTCAGGATGTCATCGGTTTGATGGCACTGTTGTGTGCTCTTGTGACTCCTCCGTCTTCACCTACAGCCTTTACACCGGCTGCACATTTTCTGACGGCGTACGGCGAGAGAGAGAATCGGCGGCAGAGTCACAGCGTCCTTTCAAAGAGCCGAGCTAATAAAGAGAGAAATGTGCCAGACCATGATATGATACCTCAGCTTCCATTAGCTTTATTAGAACTGAGAGCAAAATTACTTCCAATTAAGGTTTCCCAGACAACACACTGACTGTGCATAATAATATTCTTTGTCTCTGAACCCCTCTGCTTTTGCAACCACTGATTTTGCACTTGTCAGGAAATTGTTTAGCCTCTCCCCTGGCCTTTCAGAAGTAATTTTGTGCTCAGCTATGTCTGGGCTATTGAGGAAAAGGTAATTTGTTTCTTTCCTTTTGTGTTCTTGCATGTGCCGAGCGGAGAAACAGAAAAGCGATCATGAAATCTCTGCATGGATTTGTATATTTGTTGTTGTATATGGGGAGCTCTTAGTCTCTAAGCAGGGTTGTTATTCATGTTGCTGTTTCTCAAGGATGTAAAAATTTGCCAAATCTGTTCTGTCAATGCCAAGCATTTTAATATTTTTGTAATAACTAAAAAATGTCACTGAATGCTTGGAGGGAAATGAAATTTATGTAGCTTCATGTAGCTTCTCTACCTCTGGTCTCTTCCCATTTTTCCCAGGCTGATAATTTGCCAAGCAGTTTCTCTTATCAAACATATTCTTCTCACGTAAGACTCCGTGCTCAGGCGATATCTGCATTTTTTCTTTCTTTTGTTTGTCTTTCAGATCTTTTTTTTTTTTTTTTGTCCTTGCCCATTTCTTGACACATGGAAGCTGAAACTCTTCCATGCTTTAGATCTAAAAGCTGCTGAGTCATCCACATCGTCCAATTCATCAGTCTGTTTACCACAAATGCAGGTTTTCTCTGTTCTAGATCTGAGGACTCCAGTAAGGTGCAGTTTCAAGGATGATAGTCAGTGATGTGCACAGATATTTTGAAGAAACGAAAAAAAAGGCACATACAGCACGTGTTTTGGTTCCCAAGAAGGGTCGTTGTTAAATTTAAGTCAGGTCATGTCACCCATTGGGCTCTAACATGCCTTCTTAGAGGACATTTTTTATATATGAATATCTGAACATTTTTATTTTCAAAACCAAGTCAATATTCAGTATATTTGTACCTTTCTTTCTTTATTTGTATCTTGTATCTTTCTGTAATTACACTCCTCTAAAATCATAATATTTAATATATATGTTGTGTAATATATATTTAAATTAATTTACAACACTACAGTGGATGTACAAAACCGATTCTTTCAAATTAAAATCATATATAATTTTTTAACCCACAAGGAAAATGTTAAAGATATGGAATATGGCTGAGACAGATGATTGTCGTTTTTGTCATCAGGAGTCTGAATCCACCTTGCACATGTTTTGGCACTGTCACATAGTGTCCTTGTTTTGGAACAACGTTGAAAAAATGTGTTTAGAAATTGGCTTGTCCTTGAAATTGGATTTTGTTTCTGTATTCTTAGGAGATTTTGTGGACAGTGATGACTTAGTTAACCTAATTTTTGTTCTTGGTAAACATTTTATTTTTAAGGCCATAGATAGATCATCACTCAATATTATTTCCTTTAAAAGATTTGTACAGAGATATATAGTTTTTCTTCCAATATACCAGCTTTGGCTGTTACTACGGTTTTGTATACTTTCCTCTACCCTCCAAGAGTTTCCAAATAAAACTTTTACATTTGACTTGACCAGATATACATATGAGATAAAAAAAGCACCATGTGTAGTTTTGTGTGGGAGGTGAGGGTGAGTGGGGTGCATTTTGTGTTTATGTTGTCTTGTCTGTTTATGTGATAAAAAAAAAAAAAATAAAATAAAAAAAATTATAATATTTTGGAGATGATTTGGCGACCCACTTACAATACCCTCACGACCATCCAGGGGGCTACGGGCCACAGGTTGGGAATCCAACCATCTAAATGTTTCTAAATGTTCACATTGATGTTTTCTTCAGGAAGCCTTTTTCAAATATGTTAGAGGATGTGGCTGGCAGAGGCTACATTTTACACTTTGAGAGGTAATTTTGTGTTTGTCTATCTTGTTTATTGAGAAAGACAGTTTTTTTCTTTCTGTTCACGTCCATGCATGTACAGAAAAAACTTTGCATAGGTTTGTGACGGTGATATATATTTGTGTTGTTTTGCCAAAGTTAGAGAGCAGAGATGCTATTTCCGACGTGTTCCCTGAGCGATTATTTCTGATGTGGAGTGAGTGAAGAGATGAAAAGCAGCAAGATGTCTCTCATGGAGTAAACGCCTGGCAGCCATCATGCTGTGCGAGAGATGCCATGTCTCATGGAACACAACATCTGTTTCCATTAGGTCTGCTTATTGTAACACCCCGCTCAGAATACATCAGCCGAGTTCAGGCGTTTGAGGCGTCGCATGCTGATGACTTCACTTCCCATCTGCCACAGTTTGAGTAATGGCAAAGGAAAAACGTCCAATTCATTGGAGAGTGAAATGCAATCACAAAACCTCTCACAGTGAAAACACATCAAACCGCAGAGCCTAATCTGAGATTTTTCCGAGGATTACTACACGGGACTCAAACAGCCTCAAGTTCTCAGAGGAGTTTACAGTTGTCGAGATAAGCTTTGCACAGCATATCACTGCGATTTGGAGATGCTTAAGGCTGAGAGACGCTCAGAAAATAAACCCTCAAACAAGCCTCATGATGTGCTATGTAAAGAACTTAAAGAAGTGTTTGATATTGATTTAGTCTTAAATTGGCAACGTCCCACCAATTAGACAAAACATTTCAGAATCCTGAATCAGGCAGCACACTGCGAGAAACTTCACAAGTTAACTTTTCTTACCCCATCGGCAGTTTNCATTCAACATACAACAGTATGAACTTAATGTAAATATGATTAATTTTTTTTTTTACTTCTTTTCTTTTTTTGTGATTTCATGAATAATCTTTTTTTAATGTGAAACATTTTAACTCTCTTTCATTCATTTTAACACTGAATAAGTTATAGTTATTACGCTGTTTTACCCTCAAATGTTTGTCTATAACTTTTTAAAATATATATTTGTTTGGAAAAAAAACTTGAAAACATTTTTCTCAGGCCCTAAGAAGAATAAAAACATCCTGACACAGGCTAATATGAATCTCCACCACATGAACTATTGAATTTAGGAGTAAATATGGACATTGTGAACCAAAGCTGATTTTGCAGCAGGATAGAAGAATGTCTTTTAGCGCCCCCTTGTGGACAAAGCAGTATGTGCAGATTCGTGGAAATTGTGATGCTACATGTTCGACAATGACTCTTTTTTTCCCTTGACAGATATGGGAGAGTAATGATCAGTCAAAGTTTTCCATCTTTGTGTGTTAGCCCTGTGATTTTTTTTTTTTTTAATTTTATTTTTGAATATGCAAATCATACAGGGCTTCCTAATAACTACCAACAGTTTTTATGATATGATACATAAAAGAACATTTTCAGGAAGCTAAACAATATTTCAATATAAAATAGAGTGAAATAATGAAAGAAATGACTTATGGTTGTGAAACTTATGTTTCTTTTTGTCTTTGTTTGTCATATAGATGCATGCAGGCTATTTTATTTCTCCGTCATGACAAGTGAAAATTTACTCACAGGAGCTTTAACCTGATTTTAAATGTGACAGTTGCACACAGGGGCAGTAAAACAACTCTCCAAATAACCTCACATAACGGGAAAAAGTCAAACTAGATCATATCTGAAACTTTAAAAAAAAGTCAGGCCTCTGCTTACTTTGTCAAAATTGGCTTCAAAATCACCTGGATTATCTTGTAGCGTGTACCTCGCGTTGACATTAGCAGCTCGGTCATGCTCTGGGTAGATAAGGTGAATTTTTCAGTCCAGCAAACAGAGGAAATATCACCGTGTTCACCTGGGTCTGCATCCTTAAAGGCCTTGAAAGTTTTAGAGTTCAAATAAGCCTGTCAGCCCAGCAGCCCTGGGGTTATGAATTAAAAAAGTAAAGTCTGTCAGAACAAAAAGCATCCCAGCTTTGAACATAGTTTTAACGGTGACCAAAGACCCTTTTTTAAAACAGTGTTTCAGAAACACTTCACCCTCCGTCTCTGAACTGCATCCTCTCCCTGGACTTTAATCTTCACATCTTAATGTCACGATGCTCTTCCTTTCTTTTCTAAATCTCTTGAACTACATTACAACCAAGCGAGGAGGAAAAATATTCAATATTCGACGCAGAGAGCTGCAGGCTCCGGAGCGCAACCGCTGTGGCCTCGTGAACCGGGCCTGAGGCTGTGTGCAGAGGTCTGATTGACTGAGACAGTGTTTAATGATGCTGGTGTGTAATGATGGCTGGCATGAAATGATGCTATTTATATGCAGCGGATGCACTTGCATTGTGTTCGTTGCATAAAATACTAGGGATGTTTCCGTCCTGAACATTTCGTCTGCTGCAACACAACAAGTAAATTTGCAATCGGGGGGGGGTTGAAAGAGTTTTCCCACCACAGCTAAAACTTTTAATGTAGGTTTCCTCTGCACAAAGAAGTCGCTCTGAAATGTTTCCAGGATATGGTAGAAATAAAAGGTTAGTGATGTGGGGGAGTGGATCAAGGCCTGATTTCATTCTAAAGAGGTTCAACACCTACAACACTTGCTGCCGTCAAAGAAAGCTGTCATTCAGCCAGCGCAGAGTTGATTATCAGAGCCAAGAGTTTCTATCAGAGTGAATTATTTCAAGAAGAAATCAGACTTTAATGTGCAGCCTTCAAAGTATATTTGGCACTCACACTCTAATGGAGGGATGTAAATTTCTTATAACAGCACAGATAATAATCACCACCCTCATGTGAGAACTTCTATGGTTTTGACGTGTGTGTATGTGGATAAATGTGACGTCAATAACAGTCCGAGTCTGAGGGTTTAAAAATAAAGCCACTCTTTGCACCCTCATTGTGAACCCCGCATCAGAAAATCCATCGCACTGCTCTGAACTCGTGCTTATCTTTCCCCCTTTTCAAGTCTTAAAGACAGAACAGTCCAGTCAGCCAGTGACACTTCAGTGACCGGCCTCTTCAATCACACTCACCACTCTGGAGGATTAAGAAAAAAACATTCAGAGTGGATTACTGATAGACTTCATCATCTGGATCTTTTCCTCACATGTCAATAAGTGTCATCTTAACAGTGTGGGCCCTTGGTGACAGCAATCACATGGAAAACTTCTCTTTTTTATTATAGAAAGCTTAAAATCATGTCCTGCTTTGACATCAGTTTGGAGCAACTCATGTTGAGACTTTATGTCACTTTAATCTTCAATCAGATGCTAACAGTCATTCAGTGATCATCATGTGACATTTGATTACTTCTTTAGAAACTATTCGATTAGAAAAACCATCAAAGTGACTATTTCATGACCCCTGATACACAAAAAGGATTATAAAACACACATATATTAGACAGAAATTACTCTTATGTCTTTGACATCTCCAGCTGGTCCCCATCACACACCAATATTTTTTTTCTTTGCAATAACTGACTAGACGCAAGTTGAATTTTGTACAGTGTGAAATCATTTTTATTTGATATGGGCAAAGATTTATGCCACCAGAAAGTGATTTTGAAATATTAAATCACATTTGAGAACCATGATCTGAAATTGAAAATTCAACTCTTTATCTTCCTTAAAATGATAAAATTCTATTTCAGTTCAGCATGGTTTGACCATTATGGCATTGACATCTTTGAGGAAGATAAATCAAGCAAAGATCCACAGAATAATTCTGAGAAGTCGGCTGATATTGAGCAATATCCATGAAATCTGAAGACTGGGACAGAAAAATCAGGTTTGCTTGAAAGTTTAACAACTGGATTTTCCTATTCATGACACTGTCTGGAGACCAAAAACTGAATTATCAGAATTATCATAGTCCCGGTCTTTGGACATCATCACTTGATTACTGCAAATTTTAGACATAATTCAATAAAGTTATAAAATGTATGAGTTTTGCCCATATAAGAGCATAGCTCACTTGACCGGACGTCTTGTAGCTGGGACAGTGATAAATAAGGGCTGGTATTAAAAAGAAAAAGATGCTTTAAACTTGTTAAAGCAACATCTTAGATCAGCGGTTCCCAAACTTTTCAGCCTGTGACCCCCCAAAATAGAAGTGTTAGAGACTGACGACCCCCTGCTGTGGTACAACACTAATGGGCCAATGTGCACTTTGCTGTGTTCACCGATTAAAACTTCAACAAAGAAATGTGGAAAACAGATAACACATTTTCTTTTTGCATTATTTTATACCATTGTTAACCTCTATTTTTGCTTTTATTCTTACAATAATGAATAAAATGCAGAATTGTTCATAGTGTTGGATTTTGGGACACATTTCCCGACCTCCTACCATTGTCTCGTGACCCCCCAAAGGGTCCCGACCCCCACTTTGGGGACCACTGTCTAAGATGTCAATAGTGTTTTATACCACATTTCCACCATTTTCAACCAATTAAAGAATCAGTCCCATTAAAATGTCAAATGGAGTAACCACATAAGCTTAACAAATATGGAATAATCCACTTACCTCGAAGTTATGCAAGTGTATAGATGAAATTAGTTATCTGTCATGAAATGTCATTTGAAAGTATATTTAACATAAACTTGATAATATGATTTTTGCTGTGCTGAGCAAGTCAGTATACATCAATGTTGTTTCTTTATTTGTGGGTTAGTTAGTTTAACCCTCTATAGCATGAATTATGAAAGTCAGTGTCAGGATTTTTCCCTTGAGTGTTTCTATTTGTCTTAAAGCATGAAAAAAGTTTTCCAATTTTTTTTTTGTAACTGGGCATTCAACATGAAACAGTGTGAACTTAATGTAAATATGACTTTTTTTTTGTTTGACTTCATTTCTTTTTTTTTTTGGCAATTTGATGAATATGTTTTTAATTTTAGTGAAACATTTTAACTCCCTTTCATCCATTTAACACTGAATAATTTATATTTTATAAGCTTTTTGTACCTCAAATGTTTGTCTATAACTTTTTAAAAAATATATATTTACATTTGGAATAAGAACTGAAAACATTTTTTCAGGCCCTAAGAAGAATAAAAATATCCTGACACAGGCTAATATGAATTTCCACCACATGAACTATTGAATTTAGAAGTAAATAACTTTAAATAGGTGTCCACTGTAGTGACCACTATGCACCACAGGGTTAAAATAATTTAGAATTTCATTTTTACTGTGCAGTAGACTGCTAAAGTCCTTTTTTTGCGCAATATCAGATTTTTTTAATGAGAAACATCAGTAACGCCAACTTGCTGTTTGCAAAAAAGCTTAAAATCAGCCTCTTTACCTCATCCCAACTTTGACGAAGCTAAGTTGAGCTCAGCATTTTCAATGTGGCCTTCATTGATGATAGGTGTCAAAACTCCACATTAGAAATAAATGGGTGACATCACGGGGGACCTCCATGCTGATTGGTTAACCAGATGCTAATGAGTGGCTGAAGATAAGATATTACATCGTTGCATATGAGGCAAGTTGGGTGTTGAATTGGACCCGTTTTTAAATTGACTTTATGTGTAATTCATCCACAAGAGTGAGTTGTTGAATGTTTGGTGTGATACATTAATGTCACACAAAGATGTAAGGTCTATTTTAAAACACAGTGATCCTTGATGAAAAGAAGTTTGTTGACACATTTTGATCGTCATCCTTTAAACGGTGCTGTTATACGTGTTATTTTGCAAACCAAAATCCCAATAATCAATCTCACTGTTGCTTCAAAGGCTAAGTCTAAATTACTAATGTCATCCCAATTTACCCACAATCTTCAAGTCAATCATCCAATAATCCTCAACACATAAATCGAAGCTGAAATGTCAGAACGCATCGTCACATTTTCCAAATAAGTTGTTCTGACTTTGCTGCACTCGGAAAGCTGATTTTTATGAATGTTTTAAAGTTCACATTTCAAATCTGAAGACACACAGCCTCAACTTTACCTCCTCCAGGATCCAATTTACTGCTCCTCTCTGCGTAAATGTGTTTTCCTCAGGAACAGACATAAAGCCGGAGCATAAAAGAGCAAAACTTTGCATCACTTTTAGAGTCTGAGGCCGGGCTGACCATCACTTTTAAGAATAAAATCACTTTCACACTTTGTTTTATCGCTCTTCTTTCCTCTGCTCTCTGTCAAAATAAGATCTTTATCTGCTTGTCAGACCTGAAGATAAGAAAAAATGACTCCGTTCGAGAATCAGCAATGTGTCAGCGCACGAGTTGACAAGACAGCTTCTTCACGCTCTGTTAGATTTTCGCTCTCGTACTCTGAAGGGCAGAGGGTTAGCTCCTCAGGCTCTGAATCACATGAGAAGACTCTCTTAGGTTTGCCTTCGATTCACTAAACGTCTTTCTTTCTGAGAAGAAGCAGATTTTAAACGACATGTCACAGTCAAGTGAAACAAAGGGGACAAAAAAGAGGGGCATGTTAATCCGTGTTGTGGGCACGGCAGCGCTGCCACATGTATAATGTAAGATGTATAATGATGAAAAGATGAGCTGCTACTCCTTTTTCCTTTTGGTGCTTTGGGAAGTGCCAGCCTCGATTAGGCCCAACAAGTCAGCCTGGGTATTTCAAGCGACATTAAGAAAGCTGTTCAGCGTCTCTATCGCTGCTTCCACACAGCCGTGACTCACCAGCACCCCCACAATGCATTGTGGCTGAGTTGCGAACACTCCCCCGAGAAAATCCCTCCACTGGCCCGCAGCGACAGCGAGCACAGAGACAGGATTTATCCAGTTTGTGCCCTTAAAGCTCTACTCGCAGCATTTAAAGGATGTGCACAGTCAGTCGCAACTGAGGGCGAGAGGACGCTTCCTTCCTCCTCGTGTCTGGCAGCCGTTCTGAGAGGGAGGAATGTGCTTTGCTATGACACATTTACGCTTGATTAGGTTACTGTGTTCTCCTCAGATGTCTCTCCTTAGTCCTGATTTAGTGATGGCGCCTCCACAGGGCGCCTTTCATAAGCGCTCGTACACATCGCCAAGAAGCTGTTGAGACGCTGAGGTATAAAATACGCTGCGGCGCAGGAACTGATATCATGAGGAGTTGGAAGTGTCAAGTACTTTTGATTTACAGATTGGGTTATCTCCCCAGAGGACTCGCTTGAATCTCAGACGAACCAAAGGCAGAGAAAATGTCTCAGCGTGCGAAACAGCGGATCTGAAATTGTAAATCAAAGTGAGCGATGCTGCGATGAGCACGGAGATGATGTTTACGAGGAGTGAAACCATCACTTAGCACTCACAGAGGAGACTTTAGAGTATTTCTGCTTCTCGTATTGATCCTACACGGGACTTAATGTGGCAATAAGGCAGCAGAAAAACAAACTGATGATTTAAATGAAACCTCTGGAGCAGTGAGCAGAGAAACCAGACAAATGCCGGGAAATCCATAACAGAAAGATGAACAGATACAGTAAAGAAGTTTAGTAAATAAAGGATCTTTCTCTTCTCTTGCACTAACACAGAGATGGTGTGCTTTTTCGTGACTTGCTTGAATGCTGTTAGCTTATTATTCCACCACCGCCGCGTTGAACCTACACTTCTCCTGCAGGCTCAAAGTCAAAGCTTGGGCAAGCTTTGTTTTTGTGCATTTTCCTCTGGGTTATCTGCCTGTTTTACATTTCCTGGCAACAAATGAGCATTTTTGAGCTACTGAAAATGTGTCAACAGTTAATCCGACTTATCTCATTTGCAGAGCATTTTTTTTTTCATTGTGATCGCAGAGGAAGACACAGATATTTTACACCTTCACATTTTGTTTTCCAACTATTACAAATTGATTTATGCTCTGAATACATTCATTTGCTGCCACTGAAATTTCTTTTTTTGAGAAATATTAACAATCCTACCACCAGGGGGAGCCAGTAGAGGAGATGGGGCCAAAGAGTAATCATCACAAAACAGAGAACACAGTTTATTCTAACAAAAATACATTAAATAAACCTTAGGACATTTGGAACAGGACACAACATCCAAAAAAAATGTTCCAAAAATAGCATGAGATCGCTATAAGACTTGAAAAGTGATGCTTCAAAAACCAGGTTCTGACCCGACAAGCCTCCAGAGGGCTGGCCAATCAGAGTGAAGGGGGGTTTGCAGCCTTAAAGGGGAAGTTGGCAGAAATTTTCAATAGATTTCGCTTCTCTGTTTCCAAACAGCATCCAAGCTCATCTCCTCCTTCGTGGCTCAGCGTCAGCAGCAGCGCATGCTCACTGCCCCCATCCATAGCTAATAGCATGGCTAACAGTCGTAGCTTCGTAAATACACCATAGATGGTTAAAAACAGCCTGCGAGTATCACGTGAGAGAAACTCAAGAGCTGTACACCTGATTTTCTGCAGGTTAATGAGATATGCTGTGGATATAGAATCATTCGGCCGCTCAGGATAGCGTCTCCCACTCGCTGTCAACAATACACAAAGTCACATGCACACACACTCCTGCTCTCTGCCCAGAAGCGTCCCGAGTCCAGCGTAATATTAACAAAACAGGTGAGTAGGGGTCTATAAGGGGGTAAGGCACACACAGACTCTAGGTGCGTTTCCATTACTGCAAAATTTAAATAGCGCTATAAAAAACTGGTTATGGAAACACTTTTTCCGCGATTATACGTACCTGGTCACATGTTAACTTCTCTGTGAGTAAACATGGCGTGCTACGTTTGGACAGAGGAGGAGACGGAGACTTTTCTCGCCATTATTTTCGAGAAAAACATAACGGCCATACTAGACAGCAAACAACAGAGGAATGCAGAGTGTTATACGGAGATAGAAACTGAAATGAGGGAGAAAGGGTTCGACCATCTTCCAGCAGTGAAATCTCACAGGATGATATTTGACGAGAGTTACGGCGCTCCTGCCTAGAACAATCTTCAATGGAAACATGTTCAAAGCACAAATACACTTTGTCGAAATTTTAGGAATATCGTTTTTATTTTGCAAAAAACTGTAATGGAAACCCAGCTACTGACACAGAAGTACAAAGGCCCAGAGATGATGATTGAGCAGGATTATTCCTGTACAAACTAAATTTTTAATTTTCATGAAAATCCTGCATACTCCACCTTTAAAGAACAGCAGATGAAATGAAGCATTTTAGTTCAAATAAGGGTTTTCTAAATAATTTTCAGCCACTTTCAGGGTACCAGAGGGACATAATAAAGCTTATAAAAGCACAAAACCCCCTCTTTAAGATTAGATGATGCTTCTTGAGCTCAGGTGATACTCAATATGTTGGCTGAACATCAAACATCTTGAACTACCTCATTTATCGAACACCATTACAATGACCTGAAAGTCTTCGCTGACATTCAGTGTACTGTAATACATCTTGTCCCTACAGTCCGTGGCAGAAAAAGACCAACACTCATCAGGGGGATTGTTTGCCTCCTTGGATTAAACTTGTATGAACCCTCACAGTAAATGAAGGGGAAGCCATTGATTTTTTTTCCTCCCCAATTACCCAGAAAAACAAAACCAACCAGCACACAATTAACGTTTTCCTCCTCCGACATCGATTTCTGGATTGGACAAACATGCATGCTGGGTTTTCACTTTCTATGCAAGTGTGTGTGGAAATAAAAGCTCAGGTTTTCTAGTCAGCTTCTTTCCTACCTGCTTTTTTTTTGGAGCACTGTGAGCTTTGTAGATTTCGAGGCACATAATTAATTCCTATCTTTGTCCGATATGAAAAAATAGTTCATCAAAACTGATAAATTAATCAAATTTGAAATAATTTCTTGAATAAAAATGAGTTAAAATTTCTTCCATTTGATTCGTTTTTGTTAAAATTCAGCATAAAGATGACAGAATCTGATGTAAAGTGTTTACTAATTGCATTTATTCCTCTGATCTCTACATTTGTCTTGCTTGACAACAGAATAAATCCTCTGCAACGACACGCGTGTTTGTGTTTGTTCATGTGAATTATTTTTGACAAATGCTGGTAGAAAAGAGCTTTGAAAGCCTCCATGTTGCACCATTAGTCGTGAAACCACTGAACGTGTGGCATTTAGCCCATCAAGGCTGCACGCGCCTCACAGCCCCTTTAATGGTTTGACGTCCTTTTAGCTCGCCCAGTATCAACTTTTCAGACTCCCGGTCATTATTTCCAGCAGCTTTTGTGCAGCTGATGTCAAGAAAATGTGAAGGGGAAAGTACAGAGGGAGGACGGTTTCATAAGATCGACTGTCTGTCACTTTCTAATGTTTACTCATCCGACCAAATAAAGATATCAGAGGAGGAAAAGTGAAATGTAAACATGGTGAGAGCATGTTTGTGCAACCTTAAAAACAGGCTTGATACATAAACATTTCTCCTGCCTGGTTCACATAAATCCTTCCCTCAGTAATTATAGTTTCAGATCCAAACAGTATCAGTCACAGTGAAGATTTCCTGTGTGGTCGTGCATCAAACACGTGCAGCTGTGACAACGAAAAGAAAAGAAAGTATCAAAGTCTCGTCAGATGGATGAAGATGAGCGAACTAATGAGAGGAGGCTGTGATGTCAGAAGAGAGAGGATGAGTTTTTTCTGGCAGGTTTGAAGGTAGGAAGCTGTGTTGAACTGAAAAGGCGTGAAAGTCTAATCCTTTAGAAATATATTTGATACAAAACAGTGAGCTCATCTTACTTTTTGGTTGCTCCATTTTTAATTTTTTTTTTTCAGGCTTTCCTTTCATTTCAGAACCAGAATCAGAATCAACTTCAATCGCCAGGTATGCTTGAACAAACAAGGAGTTTGTTATAGTATACTGTGTGTTGTCTTATACAAGGTAATGGTGAGGCATAAAAAGGAAAAATTATAATAATGATAAAAATGTTGCATTTAGAATATTACCAACAACTATAAACACAAAAGAATAGCAAATAGACAAGACTAATCTTTACAGGCTTAAAAAATATGATAACAGTGCAGTGGTGAGTGGCACAAGGATGCAGATATTAAATGAGGTAGTTTAACAAAAGTTGCACAGTGGGTTAAATCAAAACAATAAATAATAAAAGAATGTACATTCTGCTGCTACATTAAATTTCTATGTGTTTATTCACAGTAATCAAATATCTATGTGATAGATTTGTGATTTAGATTTATCTAATTTGATAGAAGAAGACAGTGGATAGAGCAGGAAAGGGGGAGAGAGTGGGGAAACAGGTAGCAGGCCGGATTCAAACCCAGGGCAAAGACTTGTTAATATATTCATTAAGACTTTGAGTTAGACCAGTGGTTCCCAATTATCTTTTTTTGCCCCCCTTTCATACATGAAATCATGTTCAGATCCCCCCTACTTTTTGTCTCCAGCCACATGCTCTGAAATTAACACACACACTCAAATATGTGCGTTGCTTGCAAACATGCAAAGGCCTAATTTATTTGAAACATTGTCACAAATAATTTATACCCAACTTTAGCTTCACTTTATGACTTCTTGCAAAAATAGCAAAAAGTATTTGAAATTAATGATTTAAAAAAAAAAAAAAAACCTGCTTCTGAATTATTACAAGTGACACTGCAACGTGTGTTTCAAATTTTAATTGCTGAGTTAGACTAAGTTAGCTGCCAAAATGAACACCGCTCCAACAGCTCTAAAACAAGTTCATCAGGTTGATTGGTTTCTCTCATTTCAACACCTTCAGTAGAGTGAAAATCAGGAAGCACACTACAGCCAACACTGAGTTTTATAAAGGGTTTGAAATTTACTCCGTCCAGAAAAATGGCACCAGATTCCTGTAAGTCCCACCTCTGCTCTGTTGTATGTTGACAAAACGCATCAGTTCAGAAATATGTGCAATATAATATATATCATGTGTATTATGATCATAATTGTCATTTCTACTGCTTCTGTTACTGTTATAGTTGTTATATTTTTTACTACTGCAATTAATATATTATTATATGACTGCTATCATTATACTATTATAATTGCTATACTATTATTATTATTATTATTATCATCTTTATAATAATAATAATAATAATAATAATAATAATAATAATAATAATAATAATAATAATATCATTATTATTATTATTATTATTATTATTATTATTATTATTATATTCCGGTTCTTATGCACATATACAGAATCCCTCTCAGGTACACACAGGCACATATTGCACACTTGAATACATCATAAAGCCTTATATATTTATGTTTATCTCCATTTCTATTCGTATATTTTTTATATTTTTAATGGTGTCGACTTTTTTTGATTATCTATTGTGTATGTGTACAGCGCTGTGAATCTGACAGTGATGTCAATTTCCCTGATGGACACACTTAAGGGGATCAATAAAAGTACTATCTATCTATCTATCTATCTATCTATCTATCTATCTATCTATCTATCTATCTATCTATCTACACATCTGTTGTATTTAGGCTGTTACATCAGTAGATGTACAATGATCATGAAACAGGTCAGGAAGTGAAGATTTCTGTCCCTTGAGCTCACTCCATGGAGCAGCTCTGTGGTTTTTCTCGATCCGTCTCTCCACAGAGAAAGTTTCATTAAGTCTGAGAGGAAATCTGTCAAACAGGAAGTCATCACTAAACTCTTTCTCTCTGCCCTCCCCTTTTTTTCCATTCTGCATGTAACAGAGAAAGTAACCTTCTGACTTTGCTCACAGAATTCTTGAAAAACATTTCAGGGACGACAACAACTGTTGTATGAAAGCTGCAGCCAAGGTCACATGCAGCGTCTTATACACAGTATGCACAGAGAAGAAGTGAGAGTGGAAAGTTACAAGAGGAAAGATTTCCACTTCAGGTTTGACATTTTGTCTTCTATCTCACAGAAACTACTTCTCATCCTAAAACAGAGACAACAGGTTGTTTGTGGCAGAGTGATGCTTGTAGGCGGTTTAATCTGCTTTAAACACACTTAATACTCATTACAAGTGCAGCAAAAGAATAAAAGAAGCATAAGACTGGTGCATTTTTTATTTAGAGTCCAAATAATAGATTTAATTACAAGGTGAACCTTGAGGTGCCTGGAGAAACATGTTGCATAAAGATGATTCAGAAACGCCTCCTGATGCGATAATTAGCCTTTATTTTGCCTCCATCAGCACACAGGAAGGTCTTTAAGTGAGTTTTCAGCACAAAGCTGCACTCCTCCTTCTCTCCCTCTTGATTACATTTTAATAAATCCTGGAGTTAAAAGTTTTGGGTCTTAATTATGGATGATCTTTCATCCTTCAACCCTCACCGCGTTGACTGAGGCAGCATTTCACCACAGCCTCCAGGAGACGTATTTCTTCGGTCACACTCTGAGTCCGAGAGGGGCTTTTTTTGAAAGTAGAGCGCGAAAAGGATTCCCTAACAGGCTTCACAAACAAACCTCTCCCCTCCAGACCTGATCCTCCACCCCCGCTGTGAACCTGGTCAGGATGAAGACATTACCGAGGCGGCTGTGAACCTGCGATAGACGCTCGGCTAATTTCTCATTTCAGCTCCAGCTGTGTGACCAACAGAGACAGAAAGAAAAACAGAGTTGAATAATTTATAGTTCATTTGCTTTTTCACCCTCAAATGTTTGTCTGTAACTTGAGAAAATAAAGTATATATATATATATATATATATAGATATATTGGGCCACATTAAGAATCTTTTTTTTTTTTTTTTACTTCATATTAAACTATGAGATTAAAGTCAAAATTAATTATTTTACTACGAGAATAAAGTCGAAATTAATTATTCAACTACAAGAATTAAGTTAAAATTAATTATTGTACTACGAGATTAAAGTTGAAAATAATGATGTAATTTACTACGAGAATAAGGTCGAAATTTAATCGAGGACATCCAATCGAGCAATCGAGCATTTGGTCAAATTATACTTTAACTTGGGTTTTACAAACAAAGATACTTAATTTAGACTTTATTCTCGTAGTAAAATATGAAGCGAAAACAAAATTCTTAATGTGGCCCTAATACTCCGTCGTAGTAAATATATATATATATATATATATATATATATATATATATATATATATATATATATATATATAAACACTTGAGAAAAAAAATTGAAAACCATTTTTTCAGGCCCTGAGAACAACAAAAATATCCTGACACAGACTAATATGAATTTCCACCACATGAACTATTGAATTTAGGAGTGGGTAACTTTTAAATAGGTGTCCACTGTAGTGACCACTACAGTTGTGTTCAAAATTATTCAACCCCACAGTAGATAAGTGTTTTTGCAAGTTTGACATTTATTTTTCATCTTGTTGATAATCACATTAAATAATGACATGTCAAATAGACAAATACAACTGAAAGTTCAACAAAAATGTTTGTAATATACCAATTAATGGCCTTTCTGTGATTACCTCATTGACAAAATTATTCAACCCCTTAGGTATGTATAACTTTAGTACTTAGTACAACATCCTTTTGCCACAATAACATCATTTAGACGTGAAGCATAGCTTGACACAAGTTTCTTGCAGCGATCCACAGGTATCTTTGCCCATTCCTCAAGGGCAAAGGCCTCCAGTTCATTAACATTTTTTGGCTTCCGTGCTGCAACTGCCTTCTTCAAGTCCCACCAGAGATTTTCAATGGGATTTAAGTCTGGTGATTGCAATGGCCACTCCAGAATCTTCCAGCCCTTCTTTTGCAACCGAGCTGTGGTAGATTTTGAGGTTTGCTTAGGATCATTGTCCTGTTGGAAGGTCCAACGTCTCCCAAGCCTCAGCTCTGTTACTGACTGCATGACATTGGCATCCAAGGTCTCCTGGTAGTGAACTAAATTCATAATACCTTGCACACTCTCAAGATTCCCTGTACTTGTAGAAGCAAAACAACCCCAGAGCATGACTGACCCCCTACCGTGCTTCACAGTAGGCAGGGTGTTCTTTTCTTTATACGCATCATTCTTTCTCCTCCACACATACTGTTGATCCATTGGCCCAAAAGTTCCAGTTTGGTCTCATCACTCCAGAGAACAGTATCCCAAAACCTTTGTGGTTTGTCCTCATGATTTTTGGCATACTGGAGTCGACTCTTCTTGTGCTTTGGAGTCAGCAGGGGGGTGCGCCTGGGAGTTCTTGCATGGAAGCCATCATTTCGCAGTGTGCGTCTTATTGTCAGGGATTAAACCTGAATACCTCCCTCTGACGTGTCCTGTTGTAGTTCCTCAGCTGTCACCCGGGGATTTTTCTCCACCTTTCACCTCAGGTATTGCACAGCAGTTGCAGACAGTAACCTCTTTCTACCACGCCCAGGTCGCGTTTCCACTGTGCGTTTAGCTTTAAACTTGCGGATTATGCTCCCAATTGTGTCTCTTGAAATGTTTAGCCTCTTTGCTATCTTTTTATATCCATATCCTTGCTTATGAAGTGAAATGACCTCCTCTCTGAACTTTTTTGACCATGCCTTGGACTTCACCATGTTGCAAAGATGTCATTAACTGCCAAGAAGAGCCATGTGTCACAGTCCTTTTAAATCTTCTTAATTGCTGCACATTAGGGTTCCGTTCACATCTCCAGGTGTTTTCATCAGCTGTTTGACAACACCTGATGAAAATCTCTGTTCTTAAGAGTGGTGAACTAGGGGGGTTGAATAATTTTGTCAATGAGGTAATCACAGAAAGGCCATTAATTGGTATATTACAAATATTTTTGTTGTAATTCCAGTTGTATTTGTCTATTTGACATGTCATTATTTAATGTGATTATAAAAGAGATGAAAAATAAGTGTCAAACTTGCAAAAACACTTATGTGCTGTGGGGGTTGAATAATTTTGAACACAACTGTATGCACCACAGGGTTAAAAAAGAAATCCCTCTCTGTTTTTGATAGTTCATACCCTGTTGTACATAAAAACACATTAATAAGGTCAAAAGCTAAACTTACTTGTTCATAGTAAATCCTCACAAGTGGTAAAAGTCTTTCATCAAAGTATTTCTTTTAGTTCCAAATAACCTGCGCGTTAATAAAGAATTCACAGTCAGACAGTTATATTTCCTTCATCCATCATTTTCTCACCAGCTTTGACCTCGAGATAAAATAAATTACCTGTGTTTGACAAACTACTGATCAATAAACTCCTCTTTCATACGGTCTGGTCTTTTTTATCAGCCCCACATTTTTCTTCTCCTCAATAAACACTCCAGCGCACGTATCCACCTCCATGACTCATGCAGAGGGAGGAAACATCTATCTTTTTCTCTCCTTTGCTTTTCTTAACACCATAAAAATCACCGAGGATGAATTCATCCTCCTCCATTAGCCAGGCAGCACACTGTCATTTCCGTGTTATAGATAATTTGATCGGGTTGGGCTTTAAGCATAATGTGACCTTATTGTATCCGACACACATCTGAAATCATCTTCTCCTCTCTCTGCTTCTTTTATTAGAATTTCATGGTTTGTTTTCCTCCTTATTGTCCTCTGTCTTTGTCTTATCTTTACACAGAACGTGCTGCGCTCTGCTGCCTGCTGCTCATTTTAATAAAATCCAACCACTTTTCATTCTCTCATGTGTCAGAAAAAGCCGACGCTGAGTTCAAGTAACTTTTATTGCTTACATAAAATAAGATGACACCAAAGCAGGAGTGAAATATTTTATTATTTCAAATTAACTACACTTTGTTTAAAATTTTCAACACCTTCCTGTGGCTGAATTATGAGATAACAGCTCAGAATTAAGGGCAGAAGCTCGATAAACAACCACCTACACAGAGATCTAACTTTAACTTTGCAGCGAGGGAAATCAAGTCTTTTGTGATATTTAATGATTCTACCCTAAAGATATGTGTTATCAGTGAAAGGCAGGAAAATGTTAAATTGTTGCAGAGGGTTTTTGAAGAGCTCTCATCAGGATAAGACTCGTGAGGGCTTGTCTTTATGTCTGTCTGTAGGTAAAAGAGAGAAAAGTGCTGCTTTAAGGAGAGAAAAGTTAAAAAGAAAACATGATGTGAACAGAACAGTATTCATTTGTAGCTGTGTGAACTCTGATTGGTCAGTAACAGCAGTCTGAGGTCTGTTATTTCTGTGTAACGGCCGTGATAACTGACCCTTGCTGACTGGATCACCTGTTGTTACCTGTTGTTGTTATAAAAGACAAGAACTGTAGGGAAAAAGCTTTGCAGGTTAAATGCAAATCCTGTTGACCTTGTGGTTTAAGTGCCCCATACACTGAGGCTGCCCGGGCAAAAAAAAAAACAGTAAACAAACAAACAAAACAAAGGAGCTATTGAAAACAGACGGTCAGCTCTACATCCATCTCCTTGTTTCAAATTCAATTTTCAAAAGAAGGCCTCGTTTTCCAACATTTCCATTCAATTTGAGCCGTGTCCTCCAACAAGATTTTTAGAAGTATTTTATTGTAAATGAATGAATGAATAAGTACATTTATTTATATCAGCTGTAGCAGAAATCTATCCAAAATTATTCCAATTGAAGCCAAGCTCATAAATGCTGAACCTTGTTTTCATTTTCATAAGTAAGATAAACAGAACCAGATGAGTACAGATACACATATGGTATACATGTTATACAATCACACACGCAGACATGTGCAAATGTGCATACGTGTCTATATATATCTGCTAACCCTGTTTTCTAAGAGTATTGGTGCACTCCAATCTGCTCAATCCTGCTTGACACGCTCATCACAGACCAATCCACATCAAGCCATGGTATGACGTAGCACATTTCTAACCGGACAGGAAGTTCATATACACTTCGGAGATATTTCACTAGTCCGATTTTGCTCTTCTCCTGACCAGTGAAGAGCAAAAACATCGTTCCCTGTCTGAAAGACTTTAAGTGACACTCTCTGCTCTTCTTTTAAAGAAGGCTTTGAGTCTATTTCTGATAAAACTGCAGATATCATCACGTCCACGGAGACTGCTTCACACGCCGCCATCATTTTTAGACATTCTGACGCTTCCCGCTGACGTCATGTCGGGTGACATTGGTTGTGATTGGATCTTAGCAAGATGGATCTGCAGGATTTCAGAAATGAATTAGGCAGGTCCATCTGCTCTGCAAGATTAGACCAAGATACTTTCCATCTGGAGTTTATTGCTTTTGGATATAGGTTGGGTGTGATTGGCTACCAAATTTGGAGAAAAGAGGATAAAAACTGACACAAATTTATGAAAAAGTATTTGTGGGAGCAGGACTGTGGTAACATAGGACTATGTGAACATACGACTGTTGGACTATATGAACGTGGAAATAGGGCTGTTGGAACACAGGAACAGTTTCAGAGTCTGTAGTTGGGTGTTATCATGACATTGATGGTGGGACTGTAGTTGTCATAGCAGCTGGAGTCTGCCAGGTTCACTACAGCAGCTAGCTGCTACTGCAAAGACCCAGAAAAACCTGGAGACAAGCTTGTGAACCCCGAGAAGATCTACTGTTAATAACTTTAACAGACTTTAAGATTAAAATGCCGGAATAAGTGACAAACAATCCATCCACTGTTGGTCATAGTTGGGGGCAACAACAGCGACCTACCGTTTCGTTCTTCTGCTGCTGACCACTCACTGCCCTCTACCAAAAGTGCATTTATTGCATTATTTCTGCAATTAGAGAAGACGTTTTTCATATAAACTCCAGATGACCGGCTCACCTTTTCTTCTGCCTCTATACTGTTGTCATGTATACTGCCTCTACAGTTATGTCGCTGTCTTCAGGCCTAACATACGTCCTACAATGTTTTCAGTCCCTTAGCCTATCCCTGTAGACGCAGACTTTTTTCATTGTGTTTTCATGTGTTTCAGGGTGAAACACTGTGAAACGTTGTTGTGTGAACGGGGCCTGAGTCAAAGCTGCCCTCTCTTTCTTGAAACCAAGGCTTCATAAAACAGTGGCAAGTTTTGGTGCCACGATCAAACTGTTACATGTTGAGCGGCGACTACTGGGAGCTAACAGGATACCACTGAGGTCATTTTGCCATTAAAAGCAGCTAAAAGATAAAATAAAACCCCTTGTTTGAATCCAAATGTACTTTTTCCTGTAATCTTCAAAGAACATAAAAGCTTCACCCAAACATCACTGTTACAAAGACACTGTGCTCTGAAAAGGAAGATGAAAACATCAATGTGAAGACGATTCATCCAAGCATCGTTTTCCACTGGAATTATTATTCAGCACACACAGCGAAAGCCTCCTGAGAAACTGAGGTGGTTTAATAAAACAATCTGTCGCCTGCAGAATTGATCACTGAAACCTTCTTCCTTTGTTTTGTTTGTCATTAAAGCGTACGGCAGCTGTCCCACGGCTGCCTGGTATTCAATCAAACCCTGGGTTTCCAAATGTCAATTTCACAGCTAAATGAAACTCACGCTGTACAAAAAATGAGCTGTTTTATTCCTCTGCTAAAAAACAATAAAGCTGCCAGACATGAATACGCAGGTTCTCCCCTCTGTGACTTACATTTCTAAGTCAAAACAAACACTTTTTTATGGTGTTAGGTTTCAGACCCATCTCTCAGAGCAGTTTGAAAGAAGTCTCAGCAGTTCAGGAAATGAAATGGATAAACACGATGTTTAAGTCTTTCCTTTTTGTGTTAAAGGCAATGCACAGGTAGCATGGTGTTAATGGGAGTTTTACAACACCAAATCAACCCACTCAGTCCATTGTGTATTTGCGTACTCAAAGAGGAAGCAAAGCAGAGAGCAGGATTGGAACTGAAAGGATAAGCTGAGGAGTTAAAGTCAAAGTGGAAGTGATGTAGAGATGAGTAGTTCATGGACGACTCAGCTCTAAGGGCCGGCTCTTGAACATGTTTAAGAGCTGGCTCCTCTGTTGCTATTTTGTACACAAACCAATTGAATGATGATGTGCGTGCCTTGCAACCAACCAGATCTTAGCCCTTCTAAGACTGCTCCTTGGGATCAAGGCGTCCCCCAGGGTTCGATGCTTGGTCCTCTCTTGTTCATTATTTACTTGCTCCCCCTTGGTAACTCCATTTGTTGACATGGCCTTCATTTCCACTGCTATGCTGATGACTTACAGCTCTACATGGATGCATCAAAGTCTCCTAATTCCTAACTACCACAAATCAAACCTCATTATCACCGGCCCAAGTCCCTCACAAATCCCACTCCAAATTTCTCACATTCAATAACTTGACTCTATCTCCCTCACCTCATATACGTAACTTTGGGGTAATTTTTGACAACAACCTCTCTTTTCATCGCCATGTAATCCAGCTAACTAAAATGGGTGTCTTCCACCTCAGAAACATTGTACAATCTGTGACTTTTCTGTTGTTTTGTTTGAATTAAGTTTCTTAATTCATGTATCGCTAATAACAATTGTAAAGAGTCTGAGTATTTGAAAAGATCTATATAAATAAAATGAATGATACTGTTATTATACTTACAGATAACAATTAAAGTGAGTTACATGCACACATATTAGCGGTAGATTATAACATTGCTACAAATGTCTGATTTATTATCAAGAGTTGTCTCTGGGTGAAGGACCTGATTCTTATTGCTGAGCTGAGCCAAATGATATGGATCACCAAAAAGAGCTGAACAACACATTCACAATTTTGGTCATCTTTCAGTTCTGTCTCTCTTTGTCTGTCTGTGCATGTTTCTTTCTGCATTTCTTTATTTCTCTCTCTGTCCCGACCACAGTCAGTCATAAGTTTTGTTCTTCCCCAGGGTTATCAAGTTTTCAAAGGCTCTCTTCTCGTGGTTGGTTATGACAAGATCAGACTTCTTATCTTTTTGTCATGTTGGGTCTCTGTTAGTATCAAAACATCAGCACTGTAAACCTGTTCATGTTTTTATAAAGCGTCTTCAGATGACATTTGTTATGATTTGGTGAACTGTAAATTAAAATTGATGAAGTAAATATAAAGGATGCTTGGGGGTTTGCAGGGAGTGACGCCAACATGGTCAGAAATGTCAAATTTTAAGTGTAAACGCGCCTTTTTCTGCATCTGTGTGTCTTTGTGTTCATTTATGATTTCAGCTGCCTGTTTCCCGTTGAGGACGATCCAGCTGAAGTGGAAGCAGTGAAAAATTTCCATTAGCTCTTAACTGCCCCTCTAAGGATAGTTCAAAGTCAGTGAATTTCATTTAATGAAATCTCCAAAACCTGCAGTTTTATGTTTTCCCTGTGGTTTCTAAAAAGCCCTGGTTGTTATGTTTGTTAAGTTTATCCGCTGATAATTTAAAGTAATTAGATCCCCTCTTCTTCATCCTTCCTGTTTTGACTGATTCTTCCTCTGCTTCTTCTCTCTGTTGCTCTGGGTTTGTACATTAATAATAAATAAGACCTTACTTTCTTCTTAATTCCACAGCCTAATTAAAGCAGCTTTAATAGTTTGATGTTTAAGATGCTGTAACGGCAGGATTTTGAAGGATAAGGCAATTTTTGTTAACTCTTGTTTTCTAACAGATAAAAAAATTACACGAAAGCAAGGCCAAGAAACTTAAAATTTAAATGTTTCACTGTCTTTATGTACATTTCTGTCAGTCAACTCAGGTTTTATTAGCTCTAAATACACAAATCTCGCCTTGGGAATTAACCTTACATGCATGAAATTGATACTTTGTGAAACACATACGAATATGGAAATAGTAGAATGTCATGGGGGACTATTTCCAGTTGTGGATTGATATATGTGATGCTCTTTTTAGGCAGCCTGCTCTCACAGAAACATGTTGAAGTGGTAAACATGCACCATGACATGGTACAGAGAGCGCACAGTTAAAACCAAACGTATCATATATGATGCATGAGTTTAAAGACCTCTATCTCATCAACATGATGAATAGTTTCTTTAAAAACCTGTTAAAATAGTTTTAAAAACATATTCTACCACCTTGAGGATTGTCATATCACTACAGTTGGCTTAAGTTGTATTTCGGCCCTTTTGAAAATGTCTGCTCTCATGAAATCATCCACACATATTTTTGAGGAATATCATTCCTCAATTCAAGAAGTTGCAGCAAGAATAACATCAAAATGGTTACTTAATTAAAAAAAGGGTTTTCTGCATGAAATAAATGCATATTTCCAAAAAAACTTTCATAAAATAGAAAAAAAATAGTATGCAAAATGTCCTGGTGTGTCAAATGTGATACAATAAATATATCCTGAATAAAATGATAAAGCAATATTTTTGTGGATTTTGTTAAAAGGGTTAATAAACATCTCAGTTCCAAAAATTTGGAATTTTCTGACTATTTTTTGTTAAGTCGGGCTTTACAGGGTTAAACATACCTGGCAACAATGGCGTCATTGCATTAAGGGCCAGCCCCACCAGAGGGCGCTGGCGTGCAGTAAATTAAGTTAGCATAAGTTTATTAAAAAAACAAAACAAAAAACTTCCCCCCTCTTTCATTTGATGAACACAATTTCCCTTCTTGTATAACTTTTATATATTCCCTACTGTTTCAGAAGTGGGGCCTGAGGTGCTGGGCCCCAGAGCGCCTCTCATTGGCTGGTTAGAAAAAGGGGCGGGTCATACGCAGGTCGCGCTGACGTTCGTTCTTTCATTCATTCATTGAATTACAATGAAGTTGACTTTCTTGCTGGTGTGCGATTTAGCACTTTGCTACTGAAGCAGAAGATGGAGATAAAACTTTTGGGACCACATGAACCAGAGGATTTATTAATGTTTCAAGAACGAAAAGATAAAACAAGAACATTCAATCAGGAGCGGTTAAAGCAGAACACCTGGTTCACCTGGAGGTCGTCAAAAAGGGACTCTGACGTCACTCCTCTTCAAAAAGTGAGTCCAATTTATTTTTATTCTAAGTGGAGTTTTTAATGTAGTTTACAAAATGTTTGAGTAAAAGTGTAAGTAGTGTAATGCGTAACTGGCTGTGAGTGTGTGGGTGTGATTGGGGACACAACCGCACGTGCGCTCACCTGTCTGTGGTGCTGATTTGGCTGTTTGGTTGTGGTTTATTGCCTGTGGTGTATTTTCTGTGTTGGGTGTGCGCCGTTCACGCCATTATGTTTTTATTGTTGTCATGCTGTTCTTGCATCTTATTTGATTTTGTGAGATCTTGGACACTGCTATTGTTGGTGCTATTGATGTGATAATGTGTTGTCAGATTTGCATCCTTTGTGTGATGGCATTATTCAGCTGCAGTTTTGTCCTCTAAGGGGCTCTGATCCCTTCTCTCACTTGCTGCTGTATTTTTGTTGTGAGGTTATGAGAGCAATATCTGGTATTTTTGGACTGAATTATAACACAATTTTTCCTGCATGGCCCCACTAGAATCTCTGGACCAAAAATCTTCACTGCTTGGCAATAATGGCAATTCTCATTTATTTATTTATTTGTTTGTTTTCTCATATTCTTATGATCAACATTTTTAGTGTTTTGCGTCTTTAAGGACAATGTGTATGTGTTTATGAATATGTATAAGAGAAAATATGTGTATGGATGTGCACGTATTGTATATATGTATATATGAGTATACATACGTATTGGTGTATGGGTATAGGTGTATGTGATTACAGAGGTTTATGTGTAGGTATATGTATGTATATGTATGTATATATAATATTTATATGTTGGAAAGGGGTGAGAGTTAATAAGCTCTGCTTCTACTTACTCCTTTTTGGAATAAGTCATTTCTTTCATCATTTCACTTTATTTTATATTGAAATATTACATAGCTTCTTAACAATTTTCGTTTATGTGTCATATTATAAAAACTGTTCGCAATTATTAGGAAGCCCTGTACGATTTGCATATTCGAAAATAAAATTTAAGAAAAAAAACAAAAAACAGGAAAGGATGAAGACATAACAAAAACAACCATGATCAGCCCCAATTATAATTGAAATTAAATTACATACTGGAATAAAGCAGGACTATTTAACAAAATAAGAAAAAAAAAAAAAAGAATAGAGGAAAAAAAGGCCACAATTTTTTGATTACAGAGCATGAGAATATTTAGTTAACTACAATTTATCGAAAGTTGTGATTTCATAAAATTTCATAAAAGTTAATTCTTATATGGAGCTACTCGCCTACAGGCCAGACCAAGATATATAAAGCCTGAATGGCTATGTGAAATACTTTTCTCATATTTTACCAAGCGGCAACCTCCGGTCTGAAAAAATTAGACAACACGGAAGTGCTAAAAAGCTGCTGTTCCTCAAGTGACCGCTTGAGGCTGGCTCCGGGAGTACCGGAAGTCACGTACAAACCAACGCAAAAAAGTTGTTTTTAGAGTCGAAATTAGCGTATTTAAAGCCTGGAACAAACACTGTCTCCCGTCTGTATCGCTTATTTCGCTAACGGCACACACTGTGAGGGGGGTGGATTTTTTTCTAACTTGGCCGTTTGGAAGATATTAAGATCGAGAGCTTGCCCAATCAGAGCCACAGCTCAGATCACGTGACCGAGGACACCCATCACTCATCCCAATTCCAATATGGCCGAGACTGCTGTTTGGCCTCAAAACGGAGCTGCAGTAACAGACGGGTGACGTCACGGAGACTGCCCATGTTTTACACAGTCTATCTATTTTACACTCTCACTTCTTCATCTTTTGTATTGCTATACAATTTTATGCGTAATTTACCTTTATGTATAAGTCACCATTTTGGAAAGCTGACTTGGGGAGAATGCACACAGAATTGCAATGTACTTTTACTGTACCTGTGCAAATGGCGATAAAAAATGATTCTACTCTATTCTATACTTTGGTTTCTTCCCAGAAGCAGACACTGTTACCTTTACCAAACTCATTATTTATACTGAATGAGGGGAAAAAAAATACTGTTTTGTTTCTGCCTGTTTGTGTTGTAACTTTTAATACTCATGTAAAACATTATGTACCTGCACTGGTTTAATAGACCGAGCACCAAAATTGAAAACCACGTCAACGGAACGAGCAAATGTTTCTCCTTGATCGTTTTGTTCTTCATTTTTAGAAACCATTCCAGCTACAGTGGAGTTTGTACTCAGTGAACATTACAGACCACACTCCCACATCATTTCCCACCAAATGTCTCTGAGATAAAACCATCTGGAGACGTTTTTTTTTCAGTGATTTTTCTCTCAGCTCCAAACCTTAGAACCACTCTGAGTCCTCTTCAGTTTGCAGGTATCATTCGTCCGCTGGCCTCGCAGGGACCTCAGTGTGTCCTCAGATAAAGTCTTTAAAGTGGCACAAAGAAGCTGAAGAACATATATCCTGTTACAGCCGCTGAGTGGTCCGGTTTGGAGTTTCTGAGCTCCCAAAAGGAGAAAAGATTCAGGACAGATAAAGCTTCTCCTCACTCTCTTTTTTAACTGTTTTCTTTTTT
>RPOG01005623.1:11613-30418 GCA_008086565.1 Thalassoma bifasciatum | reverse complement strand
CTCTGGCTGATGCAGTTTCCTGTTTCCTGTTTTATTCTCTTCACTTTAAAATAAAAGTCTAATGTTACGGTTGCACCACCCTGACATTTGACAAGGTGAAAATTACGGGACAAAAGTTTTTTACATTTCTCAACAGCTTTAAAATTCTTTTTATTTGCAAAGAATGTTTTATTTAAAAAGGGTCAAGCATAAAATAATGTCCCTGTATTTTTAATTTCAATTTACAATAACTGACATTCAATTTTTAGAGTTTAATTACTGTGGATACTTGTCAGGACGGTTGCACCACCTGACATTTTGGGGGTTTGAGGAACCAAAACACAAAAAAACATTTTATATTTTAATAGTTTAAAGATGTGTTCAAATAACACAGGCTCCATAGAATAAAGAAATACATGTGATGAAATACTCAATTCATGATGGAAGGAAATATTGCACTCAGACACAAAAAAGGGACGTCACGTCATTGACCCATAAATATTTTGTATTGTTGTACAAAAATTCATGTCACTCTGTTGAAATTGAGCAGCAGCCTGGACAGGACGGGCTAATGTTGGCAGGGACCATTGTTACGTTGAATGGAGATTACCAAGAATGGGAAATTTATAATAAAATGGGAAACAATGTATGGAATTCTGCTCTTACGCACTCTGAGTTTATTAGTGAATTCTGCATTTTTGCAGGTGAAAGTAGAAGTAGTTCCCACCAACTGCGAATCATTTAGACAAGGTCTCAATAGTTTAGTTACTTTCCTTTGTTCCAGTTGATATAAAAACATTACTTCAAGTGACAGGCATATCAAAGTACTGATGTTTTGATTTGAAAATCCATTTAAGAGCATAAAGATCTGGTATTGGATGAATTGATATTTCGGTATCGATCCGCGCATCGCTTGTATCTGTGGAATGTGCCAGACAACCGAGTCTGATCCACGTTTGACAGCTGTATAAAAGCTAAATTCAAACACCAGCATTACTTTAAAAAAGTAGGGAAATGTAAAGTTAAAAAGCTCTACATGGCATCTTACCTCTGTTCTTCTAGAAACTGGAGATAACTCCTCTCCTCCCTCTCCTCCCTCCTTCTCTCTCTCTAACAACAATCCCTCCCTCGCTCGCTCAGTCTGTCCCTCCTTCACTCTGCTCTCAGAGCCTCTTCTCTCTCTCTCTCTCTCTTTCTATCACTCTCTTCGTCTCTCAGTCTGGAGGAAGGATGCTGCCTCGCAGGCTCCTGGCTCTGCTGGGATTCCTCGTGCTCTGCAGAGGTAAGAAACATTTCTGCTGATCCATCACAAAAATAAGGATGTGTCATCAACGTGGAAGCTGAAATGTGCTTAGAGTTCAGTTCTTATCTTAGAAGAGGGATTGATCCTGAGAGAAAGAGATGAAACTACACGTGTGGACTCTAAATATCCATAAATACATAGTACAGTGAGTGATAAACGGCTTAAAGACATGTGGGAAGAGTTTAAAGTCAACACCACATTTGTTCCTCTTTGAAGATGAAAATAAAACTCCTGCTTCTGTTTCTGTCCGGGGCTGTAAAAATAAATCTGAGACCACACGGCTCAGTCATCCGTTGGTTATCCATTGGTTTCCCATGCATGTGTTTGGGTCTGGATTGAGGCCATCTCTCCCTCTTGTTCTCACAGCGGGGCGGGTGGTGAAGGGATGAGGTGTTTTTTATAGCAGCCTGATCCTATTGAGGGCAGTGTCGGGCTCCTGTGTGAGATAATTGCAGAGCAGGAATCTCCAGCAGCTTCAGGAAACTACAGCTGAGCTGAGGGAGGATCCTGAGGCGCGTGGTCTTTCACTTTGACTTAATGGAGTCGAAACACAAGTAAAATCTTCTACTCACTTTATTTCAAGCAGGCAACTTGCTCCACTCTTGAACAGTTGTGCTGAAGTTTGCATCCAGCAGCAGAATTTCTGATTTTTTGGCCTTTTCTCAGAAAATATGAATGATAACACAAAAACGTGTCTGTCACTCATGGTTAGTGGTTGGGTGAAGACATTTATTAACAAACAACTCTTTTTAAATCATAATGACAACAGAAACTACCAAAATGACCCTGTTCAAACGTTTACACTCCCAGTTTTTAATACTTTGTATTTTCCCCTTTAACATCAATGACAGCTTGAAGTCTTTTGTGCTCGTTGTGGATGAGGGTCTTTATTTTCTCAGATGGTAAAACTGACCATTCTTCTTGGTAAAAAGCCTCCAGTTCCTGTAAATTCTTGCTCTGTCTTGCATGAACTGCAGGTTTGAGATCTCCCCAGAGTGGCTCAATGATATTGAGGTCAGGAGACTGAGATGGCCACTCCAGAACCTTCACTTTATTCTGCTGTAGCCAATGGCAGGTCCCAAATTTCAACTTTTCATCAAAAATATTTCACTTCTTAATTTAAAAAATATGACTTCTACTCTAAAATATCAACTTTTTATCTTAAAAATTTGGACTTCATATCAAAATGGTCATTTTCCTCAATTGTTTTAGACCTGAATCTAAAATATTGGACTTTTTTCTCTAGCTTTGACCTTTTCTCTCAAATATTTGACTTTTTTTTTTGCAAAATTTTGACTTTTATCTCAAAATTTAGGCTTATTTTATCCAATGATTTCAACTTACAATCTCAAATTTCCACATTTACATCTCAGATTTTGACTAAATTCCAAATTTCAACTTTTTACCTTAAAATTTTTGACTATATCATTTTTTGCTTTCATCTCAAGATTTTGACTATTGATCCCATTTTTTTTCTTTTGTCTCAGAATTCTGACTTTTGCTCCCAAATTTCTATATTCACTGACAAATTTTCACTTTATTGTCTCAAAAATTTGACTTCTCATCTAAATTATCAACAGTCACAAAATTTTGATTCTATCCTTGAAATGTCTTTTTTCTCAACTTTTGTCCCTTATCTTAACATTTGGAGGTTTTTTTTCTAAGTTTTGACTATTTCATCCTGAAATTTTGACTTTTATCCCAAAACTTTGACTTGTCCTTGTGTTTTGGATCATTGTCATGAGTGAACGTCCAAGTACGTCTCATGTGCAGCTTCTGGGCTGATGAGTGTAAATTTTCCTCCAGTATTTTCTGACAACATGCTGCATTCATCCTTCATTCATCAGTTTGGACCAAGTTTCCTGAGCCTTTGTAGCTCACACATCCCCAAAACATCAGTGATCCACCTCCGTGTTTCACAGTAGGAATGGTGGACCTTTCATCATAGGCCTTGTTGACTCCTCTCCAAATGGAACAATGTTTATGGTTGTGGACAAAAAATTCACTTTTGGTCGCTGGAGGGTGTAAACTTTCGGGCACAACTGTGTATGCAAGCGCCCAAAAAAAGCACAGCCAGTTGTGTTTTTTAGGGCAGTTAGAATGAAAGTTTCTCCACTTTCTTTTAGTCTACTGAGTCTCGTTCTCCTCTCTAAACTTGTGTCTCCTGGCAGAACCACAAGTTCCCGCGACTCACATCCAATCAGGGCTGGGTGGTTAATCCCAAATTGTATTAAACCGCAATATGGCCTGCTGCAATACTCCAACCTCAGACAGTTCAATATTTCTTTTGTTTGAAATGTGTCAGAATATGGGAGACCAACAAGACAAACTGTTGAAAACTACCTTTGCAAGAGAAACAATCTTAATAGTGAAAAATTAATAAAAAACAACAAGACGTAGCATTTGCCTAAGTCTCGGGTGGCAAAAATGGTCACATAGCCAGATAATTTAGGAGAAAACAATCTAAATGGTGGAAAATAGCCAGGAAGCAGCAAAAGGTCGTCCAAAAGTGGCAAAAAGAGTGAAAAAAAAATGTATGTAACTTTGGCTTGCTGCTTACATGACAACGGTGAAATGGTGGTTCAGAAAAAGGTCCACTCTGGAGGCCATTTCTAAAAGTTTCCACTTTCGGTTGACTAAAACACTGTTTCCGTGTAAACAAGAAGCCAAAATGCATCAATAACTTTGTGTTTCATACTAAAACCACTGTTGTGTAAACAGCCCCTAAACCTGCCTATTGTTTTGGTTGGCACTAGGGCTGAAAGGTATTTCTTTATTGTAATCAAGGTATGAAAATTCAAGATATCAATAAATCAGCATTCAAGTATTGATTATATTGAGGGTACCAATGATGTGGATTTTTTGGTGACTTTCTGTTGATGTTGAGGACTCACAGTGAGCTCTAATCAATTAACCCCACTTTCCACATCCTGTTACATTATGATGCTTCTATTTTTTGAAAAATGATAAGTTTTCTCTAATCACAGAGTAACATTGTATCGTATCAATATCAAAATATCTGGAATCAATATCGACATGAAATTTTGTTCATATTGTTCAGCCCTAGTTGGCATCCTGCAGAATCTCTAGGGCAGCCGTTCCCAACCTGTGGTCCGCAGCCCCCCGGTGGGCCGTGAAAGTATCGCGAATGGGCCGCCAAATTCCACCAAAAAAAGTCTGGTCCAAGTGAAGTGTAAATACAAGATACAAATAAACAGAATAATGTAAAGAATGTTAAAACTCAGCCATGTTTAAAGGAAATTAACAATGTTCAGATATTTATATATAAAAAAATAGTCCTTTAAGAAGGTGTGTTACAGCCAAATAGGTAATATGACCTGAAACTTAACAATGAATTGTAACAAGCTGTTACATTTTGGGGAAAAAGTTCTGATGTTTTGGGCTCAGCATCTGTTATATGATTGAAAAGTTATTACATTTTGGGTTTATTACATTATTTTTATCACATTTTGGGTTGCTGTTACATTTCAGGTCATTGTTACGAATAACAAGGCATTTTCTATAAACAAAGTAATTGTTTTATTGTCATTTTATTGACTTAATTCTTGTTATTGTTTTTATGTGACTGACTGTATGGCTGACTATGAAACATGTGCTGCTGTCTTGGCCAGGACTCCCTTGTAAAAGAGATTTTTATTTTTTTTAATCTCAATGGGAAAACTCCTGGTAAAATAAAGGTTCAATAAAAAAATAAAAATATCCTCCGTACTTATTGGGTCAAAGGTGGGCACCAACATTTTTGAGACTACAAAGTGGGCCCTGAGTTGGAAAAGGTTGGGAATCACTGCTCTAGGGGGTTTAAACTTTATCCCATCACTAATCGAATCTAACTGCAAAGAGCTGATGAGGTCAGAGCCGAGATAACGAACACAAAGTAAAGTTTGAGGACTGTCCCAGATTGTGCCACAAACCGAGGAGATTATTTTCCCTCATGGCAGACAGTGAGGCCACAAACTGAGGACAGATCTCAAGTAAACACGAGTCAGTCAAAGCATCTATCTTTGACCACTGAACCGATAATATTTTCCAAGGTTTCTCCTGAGTTGATTCAATAGTTTAGAAGGTCTTTGGGTGTAAATAATATATGCCAGAGAAGAGCTAACCCAGCCGCCTGTCTTCAGGGTGGGAACAACCATCTGCAGGACGCTTTAAACAGGATCAGGCGACTCCACGTTACCTCGACTGGCACCTTAATCCTCACATCATGGAGCTAAAGACGTCTTACTCAGCGTCGTTTACCGGACTCAGGATTGATCACGGCGTCTGTAAACACAGAAGTGTTCAGTCAGGATCATGTGAGCGCAGATTTAGATACAGGGCAGGTCAAAGGTGTGTCTGTCTGTCAGATGGATTTTTATCCTCACAATATGTTTGGTTTAGCAGGTTTCTTTTTTTTTTTAACACTTAAAGTTTATTCCCATTTTTTCATTTATGAACAGCAAAGACAGAAAAGAAAAGTAACATGAAAAAATAAAAACAGATACAAGACAAAAAAAATCAAAAACGTTGCCAGGTCTGAAATGTTCACAGTTGCCGAGGAGTTTAACAGTCATAGGTTTTGTACAGTATTTTCATAAATTAATGTTCAGATGAAATGTTAAATGGTTCTGTTGTTTTCGCAAGTTGGAATGAGGAGCAGACACCCTCCACATCAACTATTCCAAAATAAAGTGTCAATTTTTCCCATCTTGAAATATACAAATCTCTTCTTAATCTTAATAAAAAAGTCATTTTTCCATTTCATGAATTTCTTTTATATTTTCTATCCAATTTTGTTTTGTGGGTGCTTTCGCCTGTAGCCATTTACGGGTGATAGCTTTCTTAGCAGCAATGATAAATATTTTTAAAAGATATTTAGTGTCTTTGCTTATATCATGTGGCAGGTCACCCAAATAAAGAAAAGTGAAATTTAACGGAACTGATATTCCCAGAATACGTTCCATAATTTTTAATATTTCCAGCCAAAACAGATGTAGAGTTGGACAATGGTTTAGCAGGTTTCAAAAGAAAACATCTATCTCCAGAATTATTAAGTGCATTTTGCTCTGACTCTTAAGAACTTTCTCTGTTTGCTTTTATGAGTTTTCACAAATTCCAGACAAGTGTTTTCAGTTGTTCATCAATGAAAAATGAGTCTCATACATTTAATTCCTCCTGTTCTTCCAAACCTGGGTTGCATGTGAGCAGGAATCTCATCACTTTAATGCATGAAACAAACAGAAAATAGGATTCATTGTAATGTTTTCAACTAAAAAGTCTCTAAACTCTGCCGTCTGGTTGCATCCCAAGGTACCTGGGTCAATGACAAAAAGAGGGTCTAAAAACATATTTTTAAAAAGTTCTTTGAAAATGGATAAAAACATATTTCTGAGAAAAGAATTATGTTTTCTAACATATTTCAGTAGTTGACCAACATTTCTAAGTTTTTAGGTTCATTATTTTTTAGTATTTTTAATTTGAGCACCCAAAAATGTCAGGTGGTGCAACCAAATATATGAAAATATATTTATATGTTCCTGTTATTTTTTCTGTGTGAAATTATTGGCAAGTATCTCTCAAGTGTCTGTAGTGACTCATACATTTTCATTTTGTGTGTTTCATTTCTTTTATTTGTGAATAAGATAAATAATTTGATGTTAAAATAACATTTCACATTATTACATTGGTTGTACCACCTGACATGGAAATTGTTCCAGTCACCAATGAAGTGAAAAAACCTTTTTTATCAGTATTTCAGAGAAATCTACAAACTTTTCCACTTGGTCACAAATGTCATTTGGGCTCCTCTGGCTGATGCAGTTTCCTGTTTCCTGTTTTATTCTCTTCACTTTAAAATAAAAGTCTAATGTTACGGTTGCACCACCCTGACATTTGACGAGGTGAAAATTACGGGACAAAAGTTTTTTACATTTCTCAACAGCTTTAAAATTCTTTTTATTTGCAAAGAACGTTTTATCTAAAAAGGGTCAAGCATAAAATAATGCCACTGTGTTTTTAATTTCAATTTCAACAACTGACATTCAATTTTTAGAGTTTAATTACTGTGGATACTTGTCAGGACGGTTGCACCACCTGACATTTTGGGGGTTTGAGGAACCAAAACACAAAAAAACATGTTATATTTTAATAGTTTAAAGATGTGTTCAAATAACACAGGTTTCATAGAATAAAGAAATACATGTGATGAAATACTCAATTCATGATGGAAGGAAATATTGCACTCGGACACAAAAAAAGGGACGTCACCTCATTGACCCCTTAATTAAACCCAATAAGTTTACATCAGATTGGAGCAAGAGTGTTTGGGAATTTTATCATCAAGCACATTAAATTAATAATCTTGTGAGGAGATTTCTGTTTTTTTTTTTTCATTTTTGGCAGCTCATGTGAACAAAAGGCCTAATCTAAGGAAGCAGAATTGGTCAGTCTTTATGTCGATGGTCTTGGTTGTTTATGCGGATCACAAAGAGGCATCAGTAATAGTTTCAATCACTTTAATGTGACCTTAAAAACTCTGCACAAAAGCTTTAAACATGTTTCTTATCCTGACTTGTCCTCTGTTGTGTCTTCAGGTCAGGAGGAAAGCAGTGAGGCCGAGTCTTGTGATAATTTCACCGACCTGAACCTGTCGCACTGCTTCATGGGAACCAGCCTGTACGTGCGGCTGCTGCTCTACACGCGCTCCAACCTCGACTGTGGCCGTGAGCTCGACCACCACAACCCGTACTCACAGCCACTCTTTAAGCTCCACCTCCCCACCGTCTTTGTCATCCACGGCTACCGACCCACCGGAGCGCCCCCTATCTGGATCGACCACATCGTGCACCTGCTGGCCGAGCAGGAGGAGATGAACATCATCGTGGTGGACTGGAACAAGGGGGCGGCAAATCTCAACTACTTCCTCGCTGTGACCTACACCAGGGACGCTGCTCAGAACCTGACCGGCTTCATCACGACTATGCAGGTGAGTTTTCAGCCTCTTTTAGCTCCTGGGTTTTTTTTTTCAGCCTGTCAATCAAAACTTGACTTCACCTCACGAGTTTAAAAAAAGTGTTAATATTTGGCTTACTTTTTTTTTGGTGTACACAAACAAGAATGCAGTGGAATAAATACATTGCTTAAATTGCAGTATCCTGAAATATTTCCTTTGAAATTTACCATAACGTCTTTATAAGGCAGGCTTTAGGCATTTTCCTGGTTATTGCAGAGTTTTCCACCCCTAAATGGCCAAGAAAAATATTAATACAGTTTGCAAGAGATGTTTTACAATGAATGCAAGATAAAAACAAACTAAATATTCCCCTCTGTAGCTTTTAGCCACAACATCTTTTTGTCTGGAGTGCAATTTTAATTTTACATAATTCTCCTTGCTATTTGAGATAAGTAAAACCTAATAGGTGTAACAACCAAACTTGGTTTTTGGTTTTACAGGAATTTACGGATAGCAGTGTTATTAATAAGTTGGTCTGAGAGACAGCAATGTTTTCACATATGGAAGCAGGGTCAAAGAACCTTTATTTATTGATTTATTTGTAAATAATAGAGTAGGATTTTTAAGTGGAGGAGAAATTTCAGTCACATTTTAGTGCCCCACCTACAGAAAATACTACTATGTTTTTACTGTTTGGATTGTAGGCTACTTCAGTGAATAATTTGTTGATTTAATATCTTAACAGCTTTGACATGTCCTCTAAATCAGGACGACTGAAACTCACTTTCATTACTCATTTCATGTTTTCTTTGATTTGTCATTTTTCTGCCTGTACCATTATTTTAATCCACAAATTAGAGCTGAAAAGCAGCAAACATGAGGAAAATAAAGAACTACCTACCTTAACTGGAAGTTGAAATATAGTTGTTGTGTATCCACAGGACGAAGGAGCCTCTCTGAGCTCAGTTCACCTGATAGGAGTCAGTCTGGGAGCTCACCTGGCAGGATTTGTCGGCGCTAACCTGAAGGGAAAGATTGGACGAATCACAGGTAAAGAAAAAAATACAGTAAGAACTTTATTTTATTTTTTACTATCTGAATTTTAGATTGAATTGTTACCTTGCGCCATACTTTTCAGCTGAAAGTATTTTCCATGATGTTCACTTCTGCGAGGTTGCTCAAGATGTCCCGCACGTTCGAAGCGACGGTTAAGTTAAAAATGGTCACGAGGCACGTCACGACCGAAGGGACCGTTAAGATTTAAATTGTCACGTGGCACTTCACGTTCGAAGCGACCGTTAAGATTTAAAATGGTCACGTGGTACTTTCGAGTACCGACCGTTTGATTTAAATGCTCGCGACGGTTAAGTCAAAAATGGTCACGAGGCACGTCACGACCGTAGCGACCGTTAAGATTTAAATTGTCACGTGGCACTTCACGTTCGAAGCGACCGTTAAGATTTAAAATGGTCACGTGGTACTTTCGAGTACCGACCGTTTGATATAAATGCTCGTTGAGCTTCATATTTACTTATAATGTCTGAGAGAGACTTGACTAGATTGTTATTAAACGTCTTATTGCATTAGCACAACACTAAACTAAGAAATATTACGTTTAAAGACTGTGCTCAGTTCCTCGAACCGATAGTCACCCCCCCCCCCCTTTAATTATTTTTTTTATTTTTATTTTTTTTACTATTGTCCAACAGGTGTCCATTCTACATATCTAAAGAGTTTACATGGATTAAAAATAGAAATAAAATGAAAAAAAAGAAGATAAAATTAAAAAACAAAACTAAACATTTTTTTAACATTATGTTAATAGAGTTTTAAAGCTTTTTAAAGACACACACTTGAAACAAAATTAAATATATATTTAAAGGAGAAGTAATTTATTACAAGCTGTTGCTATATTATTGTTCATGTTAAAGAAAGAAAGTTGCCATAGATGCCTTAATTGTGAAACAAATCTGCCATAGAGCAGCTGTAGCGAGAATGACTACAGTTAAAGACGTAGCAGACAGACATATATATCAAGATATGCAACAGATCTTATTTCATAAAAAAAAATAAACAAATAATCCCAAATATCGTAAAATAATTCTTGTTTGTCTCTAAGTGTATATGTTATTGTTTCCAGAGCTAGGTACGAAGACATTAAACCACCTTGTAATTAGAGTTATTCTGATTCTGATAGCAGCATTGGAAATTGCTGAAATGCTAAATGAAACAGCAGATCAGTTATTTTTGAGATTATACTTTCATAAAAAGAGTTTTTGATTTAAACTTTTTCCAGTATAGATACTGCAGGGATCACCAGGGATTGAGTCTGAAAAGGAAAAATTAATAGTAGTGACTGCTCTGAAATGAGGTTGATTTGTGTTTCTGCCTTCAAGCTTTTTGATCATGTTTAAAAAAAACATAAGGATATTTGTGGGAGGAGTCAGTACAGTTTCATAACACTTCTTAACTCTCTCTCTCTCTCTCTCTCTCTCTCTTTTTCAGGTCTAGACCCGGCAGGACCGATGTTCACTAGTGCAGCAGAAGATGAGAGGCTGGACCCTTCAGACGCCATGTTTGTGGACGTTCTTCACACCGACATGAACTGTGAGACTTTAGATATGAAGTAATTGAAAGTGTAGTATGGTGAACAGGTGGTTATGCCTCTTTTTGCCACATTGTCAACAGGCTAAGTAGCGCTGAGAAGAAATAATCATTGTTATGAGGCTTCAAACAATCAGAATTGATCATTTACCAAAGCCAGGTGGTGAAGAAATTGAACATTTGTTTTCTGTTTGCAGCTTTTGGACTCAGGGGGGCTCATGGTCACATCGATTTCTATGCAAACGGTGGAGCTGACCAACCGGGCTGTCCCAAAACCATCTTCTCAGGTACAAACACAAACTTATAAATGCTTTCAACATCTATAGATTCACTGTAACCAGTATTGTGAAACAACATAGTTTGGTATCATTTTTCACTAAATGAGTTGACCTGCTTATAAAGTGTCAGGTTCATTCTCCCACAGGTAAATCCTACTTTGTGTGCGACCACCAGCGCTCTGTGTTTCTGTTCCTTTGCTCCCTGAACCGCACCTGCAGCCTCACAGGTTACCCCTGCTCCTCCTACAACGAGTTCCTGGACGGACGCTGTCTGCAATGCGAGGCGTTCAAGCCCGCTCCATGTCCTGTGCTCGGTATGTGATTGAATGTTGACATAGGCATTGTTTTTCTTGCCGGCATTAAAGCCCCTAATCTAACTCTGACTATCTGATCACCTGTATGGTCCCACCTGCAGGTTACGACGTCAGCAGGTGGAGAGAAAATCTGCTTCAGCTCGGTCAGACCAAAGTCTTCTTCAGCACCACCGCCACGCTGCCTTACAGGAGTGAGTCACATTATAATCTCATTGCACAAATCTTGGATGGCTGAAATGTAGGTTAGTTGCAGTATTTCGTGAAAAAGTAATCTGAAATTATTTATATGTGTGCGTCAGAGCTCAGCTACCGAGTGGACATGGTCACCTGGAACCAGTACCTGCGCTGGGGGGTCGTCTTCATCCGTCTGCACAGCGGCCGAAACTTCACAGAAGCTCGAATCGACCAGTAAGTCCCATAAAAGTTGAGTTTACCAGAGATTAAACAGGTTTATTTCTGCTGTAAAGATTTGATTTTTTTGAATGGGTGTGTGTGTGGTGTCCGGTGCTTCTACAGACAGCCCCCTTGTGGACACTAAAGGAACTGCAGTTTTGAATACATCTGTATTGGTTTCATATTTCAAGACAGGAGGTTGCTGCTTCCTTAAAGCCAATTTTTCTTCATCAGAAGGCCACAAAAAAATGTGATTAAGTATTAAAGGGTTTCTTTTAGGAAAGTATCTCAACTCTGACTTCTTCTCGTGCTTGGAAAAGAGAAAGTTCACGTTACTTAAAGCTTTCTTTCTGCTTTGCATAAAAGGATTAGTCAGGTTAATTTGTAGTATAAACATCTTTAAAGGTTCAGTGGAGGTGAATCTATGCTTTTAATCCTCTCTGCTGCATGTGATCACTCCTCACCTTTACTCGTTAACTAAGTGAGAAACCGCTAGAAATTGTTTTTTTTCTTCTGAATCTGCCGTTGAAGCGTTGTTAATGTTTTTTCTCCTCGTCTTTCCTGCAGTAAGCTGCTACGCTTCGAGCAGTACACCTCCACGCGGCTGCTGGCTCAATTCGACGAGGACCTGCAGCAGGTTCAGAAAATCTCCCTGAGGATCAACACGGGAAACGTGATCGGACCTCGGTATAAAATCCGACTGCTGAGGATACGATTCACTCCTCTGGATCGCCCTGAGAGGTCAGTGCTGGACGGACTAAGCTGAAACCAATGTGAAAATCAATTCATTTTAACCCTTTAAGGCCAGTCTGGAATACTATGAACTTTCAATATCTGGTCTTATTTACAATTTACTGCATGTTATGTGGAAAAAAAAACACTTTAAACTGAAGAAAAACACAAATAGAAAATTGGATGTTGGAGGTTTAGTGAGGAAAAAACACTTCAAACAAACAGATCGAAAAATTTTAACAGGAAAACTTGAAAATTTGAACACTAACAAACATATGTGCAACAGCATTTATGAGATTTTTTCTCTTATTTGGTAAAAAAATTTGCAGTATAGGTCATAAGACCCGCCTCCCCATGTATTCCAGATATGAGTGGGAAAACTTTAAAAATGACGATACCTGGTAGAAACGTTTCTCTCATCTTTACGCTAAGGTAGTATGATGATGTCATTTGGCTGCATGGTGTTGGGGTGTTTTTTTTTCTGAGAAGTTAGTTTCTCATTAGTTATTGGACGTTAAAAACCGCGTTATAAGTTTCGTTTTACGATAGTTGACAGCTGCCGTTCGTGAGTAGTTTTTATCGGGGATATAAGAAACTTCGGGAAAGAGCCAAAAGGAGACTAAACCTTCTGAAGAAGAAGAAATAAATATTTTTATTTCTCTTTTTTACTTGGCTCCACCGGAAATTCTCTACTGCGCAGACTCTGGCTGCACAATGGCGGCTAGAGAAACGGGTTTTTTTTGGCTTCAAAAACGTAGAACGGTGACAGGCGGAAGCGCGCTGTCCATTCTATATACAGTCAATGGCGCTGACACATTAAAGGGTTAAACATGAACAGGAAACGTCAGCAGGGGGCGCCTGTGGACAGACTGATAGTTCTTCGCAGGAACTTTAAATGTCAAATTGTAATTAATGAATCTGCTTTTTTTTCAGGCCTGTAATGTGCCGCTACGACATCATCATGGAGGAGAACATGGAGGTGGCTTTTCGACCTTTACCCTGCGGCTCTCGTCTTTGACGCCCTCGAAGGACACGACTCTTCTTCCAGTGAAACTTTCCCAGCCAACCTCCCGGTGCTACAGGGTTTCCCGGCCCCCAGTTGTCTCTCCTGGTTGGAGGATGAAGACGGGCGAGCTTTGTCTGTGAAATACCCCGAGTACTGGAAAATTCACCTGTGGTTGTGGACGTTTGAAGCCGCCTGTCTGCTGCTGACAGTGGGATTCCTGGCCACGACTTAACGGTGTGAGCCACGTCTGACTGTGAGATACAAAACAAGATTATGGAAAGAGACGAGGCTCACGTCACGCTGAGATCAGGTCACTCAGCTCAGGAGTTTCTGTCTCAGGCTGCATTCTCACTCCAAAGACTCACTTAGCTGCAAGTTCACAGGTTTAGAATTTATTTTACTGAAGCTAAAACATGATTAGATAAAAGAACCGTGACCACACCGAGACACTTAGACAAACTCAAGTGCTTCAAGTTGCAATTCAAAGCGTTGAAAAGTAACTGAAATGTCACGTCTAAGTAAAGAAATTGTTGTTAAAATGATCTTTAGGGGGCATAGCTTGTGGCCTGTTTCCCACATGTCACTCCCGACTCTCTCCCCCTTTCCTACTCTTTCCTGTCCACCTTTATCCAATTAAAGGCATGAAAAAGCCCAAAAAATAACTTAAAAAGAAAAAAAGTTTTTTAGTTCCTGCCATGTTGATAACAAATTGAGGTTTTAACAGTTTTTTTTTTAACATATTTACATGAATAACTTCAGCTTGAAGGGCTTTGACATCGTTTACAGACTTTATGTCACCAAAGCTGACAGAGATATTTTGGAGTTTTGATGCATTTATTTGATTCCTTAATCAATATAATGAAAAGAGCTGCTTCATATTTCATGTATGGACTTTAAACTGTTACAAAATCTGACATAATGGAACTTTTAACGTGATTAAAACCAAAAACACGAATAATTTGACAGCCTTATTTGCAATGGTAGAATCTAAATCTATTTTTCTAAATGCTTAATTGTTCCTTGTCCCAACTAAAAAGGAAAGAAGTTTCATATTTTTTTTTCTTGAAATGTATTTATAAAATGGCCTAATTATCCTCATATCCCCTTCTCAACCCTGGAAGACAATCTCTTCAAATAATTTCACCATGACTGTCATTGGGTTTATTTTACCTGATATAAAATACTCAATAATAGATCAATAAATGGAAAAGTGAAGTTCTCCCCTAAGGTTTCATCTACAGACCCAAAAGTAAGGCTCTGAAATTAGTGGAAAATCATGGAGTTAGAAATGAAAAATTCATAAAAAATAGAAAAATCGAGCTGAGAACTTTTTTCTGTGGTTTAAACCTCTCTTGGACGTGTGATAAAAATAAAAAACTACTGTTACCAAGAGGTTCTTTGCAGGGAAAAACAGCAATGTCATCAAAAAATTCTGAAAGGTTATCACAGACTTGCTTATTTCTTAAATTCACCTGTTTTTATTGGTTTCAGTGCAGTAAGAAAAAAGGGGCTGAGACTGTTTTTGTTTTTGTGCCTTTTAGCAGCAGCTCTCACTCATTCTAGTTTCAAATCTCCATCACTTAAAAAAAGTTCTGTTTTTAATTAAAAACCTCCAACTTTGTCGCTGCTGCTGCTGCTGCTATGACGTTTGTGTACAGGAACCTGCAGAATCTTTGTGTAAATGTACGAAATGATAAATTATATCATAGGAGGAAGATAATGATGTAATCGTAGATTGTTAAAATTGTGTTGGCAGCTTAATTATGTTGAGGGTTTGTTTGTGTCACTGACAAACTGAGCAGCTGATATAAATATTTCCTGATGTATGAGTGTGATGTTTTTATATTGTGTATTTTCACACATGGTTTGAAATAAACTTTAGTTTCCGATCTACATCTGATCTGACGGCGCTTTCTGTTCTGTAAATAAACATCAGCCAAAAAAATGAAGCACACGCTTATTAAGCTTCGTAAGGAAAGAAAACATTAATTATTTGTCAAGTCACAACCACCAAACATGTTGATGAGATTTCATATGTGGGTCAATGAGGTGACGTCCCCCTTTTTTGTGTCTGAGTGTAATATTTCCTTCCATCATGAATTGAGTATTTCATCACATGTATTTCTTTATTCTATGAAACCTGTGTTATTTGAACACATCTTTAAACATAATTTTATATTGTACAAAAAAACACAAAACCAAGGAGTTTGGGGGTTTTACAGTCCACCACGTTGCGTCCTGACAAGTATCCACAGAAATTAAACTCTAAAAATTGAATGTCAGTTATTGTAAATGGAAATTAAAAATACAGTGGCATTATTTTATGCTTGAACCTTTTTAAATAAAACATTCTTTGCAAATAAAAAGAATTTTAAAGCTGTTGAGAAATTTAAAAAACTTTTGTCCCGTAATTTTCACCTTGTCAAATGTCAGGGTGGTGCAACCGTAACATTAGACTTTTATTTTAAAGAGAAGAGAATAAAACAGGAAACAGGAAACTGCATCAGCCAGAGGAGCCCAAATGACATTTGTGACCAAGTGGAAAAGTTTGTAGATTTCTCTGAAATACTGATAAAAAAGGTTTTTTCACTTCATTGGTGACTGGAACAATTTCCATGTCNATCTTATTCACAAATAAAAGAAATGAAACACACAAAATGAAAATGTATGAGTCACTACAGACACTTGAGAGATACTTGCCAATAATTTCACACAGAAAAAATAACAGGAACATATAAATATATTTTCATATATTTGGTTGCGCCACCTGACATTTTTGGGTGCTCAAATTAAAAATACTAAAAAATTATGAACCTAAAAACTTTGAAATGTTGGTCAACTACTGAAATCTGTTAGAAAACATAATTCTTCACTCAGAAATGTTTTTTATCCATTTTCAAAGAACTTTTTAAAAATACGTTTTTTGTCATTGACCCATTTATAGAAACTGATTTTCTTGCATTTGGAGCTTTTTAAGAGGCTCAAAGAGCATTTTTGTAGTAAAATAGACGTTTTTCTTGATTTAATGAATCATCATGATGCTCTTCCACTATGCGACCATTTGGAGTTTTAAAACACAAATAACACTCAAACAAAAAAAAAAAGTGATGAATGATTTATTTCATTTCAAGCTCAGCCATGAATCTTCAACACTCAGGGAGCTATGATGCAAAAAAAGCAGAAAAAGGCGATTTAACGAAGAGCAAAACAGCAGTGATGGTTTCTGGTTTCTTTTTTTGCAGATGCAGAAACTGTAAATTAGAAACCGAAAATCAAAGTTTAAATTAAGAACACACGTCTAAGAAATGAAATTATCAGCTGTAAAAACAGAAACATGGGAGAACAGAGGAGGTGTGAAAAGTCTATTTTCACTCAGATTAAAAAAAGAGCACAAGAAAGAACACTGTTCCTGTTATCTGGTTTTATTTTTTATTAAAAACCACCAACAATCAAGAGTCAACCCAAATGTGAAACCTTTAACTGTCCCATCACCAACCAGGACCTGTGGGTGTGAAAGAAAAAAGGAGGTCAGGGACATGTGGGTCAAAGGTCAAAGGTTAAGGACAAAGACAAGATTTTTTTTTTTTTAGAGTAAGCTCTTTAAAGGACAGCGGGGAAACCTCCTGAATTCCATCCTACATCCTAAAGCTGAGCGGAAAGAGCAGGAGAGCTGTTACGCAACAGGAGTTCAGCTACAGTTCAGCGTGGGAAAAATCTGTCTCAATGTGACGCTGTGAGCCTCAGATTAAATCAGGGAAACACGAGGTCAGAGCGTCTGGAAAAGTCAGAGAAACAAACTTTGTGCCTCCCGTTTGTTATCGTCCGTGTTCATGTGCAGGAGGACGTTTACCTGCAGAGTTGTTGCGAAAGTTCTGTCGCCTCATTGGTCCGAGACGGTTACCGAAGCGGTTGTTCCGGCGCTGTGGGCCCATGTTCTGCCTGTAGGGGGCGCCTCGTCTCTGCCCCTGAAGAATGAAAGACATGAATCAATTTTTGGCTGTTTTCCAAACCTCCTACTACTTTGGCTGAAATTCAGTTTGTAGTATCAGCTTGTTAAAACGTGCAAGATCTGAAGTAAACTACAAGTTCCCAGATGTTTCTACCAGTCTACTTGACATACTGTTTCCCACAATGCACGACGGTTTCATAGAATAAAGAAATACATGTGATGAAATACTCAATTCATGATGGAAGGAAATATTACACTCTGACACAAAAAAGGGACGTCACGTCATTGACCCATATAAAATTTTCAAATAAAAAAGAGAATAAAAGAAGAACACAATCAACTAGCCTCTGTAACAAACTACAACTACTACTTTCTAGAACAGAAAAATGCAGTTGTCTCAAGAATAGAGATCACATGATTGAAGGGTCAAAAGGTCGACTCAGCAGAATTTCTGGGTTTTTAACCTCACCATGTTTCCTTCTCGCCTCCTGCTCGGCTCCTCCGTCCAGAATTCTTCGTCGTCCATCTGAGCCGAGTCGTCTCTGTCGCCGTACTCTAAATCCAGCTCACTGATGAACGCAAGAGCATGATTAAACATCGCACTTTGATAATTTTATGGCGCTTTTCCACTATACAATTCCAGCCCTCCACTACTCGGCTCTACTCGGTTTGGTTTTCTTTTCCTCTAGCTCGACTACAGACTCACGGTGGGCGTGGATCTTATAACACAGCTGCGCTAAAGTGCTGCGCAGAAGTGCGTGCATGTTCATCTATGACGCCACACAAACATAATTTTGTACTAACATATGTGCCACCGTGGTCTTTAAAGGAAAAAAAAAGCTTTCAAAAGATTTCATTAAAGTAATACAGCGGCTCATATCGGGCGTCATGACAACGGAGGTAAACAACAGCCTGGTGCTGCTGCACGCGGAGGAAAACGAAGGAGCTGCTTCCTGACATCAACTCTTCCCTGGATCCAGTGAGATCACTTTAATTTTTGATTTTTGGGCCTGGTATACCAGAGATTTTTTGTTGATCAATCATTCTTCTTTGAACTGGTTTTCCTTTTTGGTTCCCTGTGGATTAATGGACTGATTGGTGCTTAAAGACTCTCGTGGCAGACAGATCGCTCCTGCACCGACGAACTTTGATTTAATTTAAAAGACTCTTTAAACCGAACTATCTTTGCTGTTAACTTCTTTTTGGTTTAAAAAGGACTTTTAACTTATTTAGGAATCATGAAGGAGCATTTTAGGGCTGTATTTTGTCTTCATTCAGTCTGGTTCTGTGCCGTC